>WAAB01005850.1:109232-151944 GCA_013389865.1 Piaya cayana | reverse complement strand
ACCAACACCCCCAGGTCCCTCTCCTCCAGGCATCTTTCTAGACAGACTTCTCCTAGTCTGTAGCTCTGCATAGGGTTGTTGTGCCCCAAATGCTTCATAAAGGTATTTCATCAAGGCAATAATTAAGAATTGTTGTGTACTCATCTGCTTAATTGCAAGGTAGAATGAACAAAAGCAGAGAAGTCAGTCTTATTTCCAGAAGAAGCAAACCTATACTTGGCTATGAACTTGGTTATCTGACCTCCACATTTCATTGGTGTGATATGTGGGAACTATGTTGTTTTCTTATTACCTAAGCCATAAATTTACAGGACAATTATGGTCTGAAACCTACAATGCAGCATCAATTCCAGTAATCCAGCGACTTTCACCAACCAATTTTTTGTTTGGTTTGTTTCTTCCAGGAACCTTGGGCTCCTACTCATTTTCAGGGCAAAGTTTACCTGAAGCATATAGTGTCTCAACAGCTGCATCATAAGCAAATCTTCAGGTTTATTACTCTGTTAATTAGGGTCACTGCCCACTAATAATTTAGCCAATAATAGGATATTTTTTAATCAGCCAGTCCCTGCATTTATTATTTCCTTTGGCTGAAACTGTAATAAACACTATGAAATACTTTAATTTATGATATGTCTACCCATCATAAAAGCATTTAACCTGGCCCTAAATTTTCTTTAATGGTAGCTTTCCTTTCTATTATTTCAGACTTTTTAAAGACTCTCTGACATATACTCTGGTAGCTGGACTTCGCTATCATTTAGTGCATTAGCCTCGCTAGCCAAATCCACTCCTGAAAAAAAAAATCTGTTTCACTCTCTTGCTAACGAGGGTTATAGCAGAGAACTATCCTGTTATTAGATGTGATTACTACAGCCTGTATCCCTGTATTAGGCCAGGATACGTATTGCCTGTAGAGTACGTTGCAGACCAAATAGACCTTTCTGAAATCCTACAGGTCACTAGTCCAGAAATAAAGGCAGGTTTGCAATCACGGGAACTGTTCAGAAGCTTTTCTCCACTCCTGGAACCCAGTCACCCAGAGATGGTGGCAGCATTTGTGGGTTATTACAGGGCATACGATGCTCAAGAAGCTCCAGGAAAGACCTTGCAGTCTTCTCAACTGAGAGCTTCAGGAACACTGCCCTGAAAAAAACAGATAAGAGTTGATGCTGTTATTGTTGCTCTTTTGATTCTGCTGTCAGAGGAAGGGCCTGTGTGAACCTATTAAAGACAATGAATGAAAGAAGAGAAGAAAAAGGAGCTGGTAGTATTTGGTACGTTAATTAAAGGTGTCACAGCAAATTCTTGGAAGTGAAAAGAGGTGGTTGCATTTTTCAAGAGAGGCAAACCTCAAAAAACGCACAGGTCGGAGAAACAAATGCCAGGACTAACTAAAGGCCTCCTGGAGTAGAAAAACTAAGCAATGATGTATGCAGGATAGAACGCCAGCAACTCATCCTGACAAGCAGAGATAGGCAGAAAACCAGAGTAATGTTCCTTTCATGAGGGGGGAGTATTAACCATGAAGATGTTTTTCCACACCAGCAGGACTGAATGCATTAGGATTAGGAGCAGAGATGGGCAAAGCAAATCCTGAGAGGTAAGGAGCTTGTCAGCATGATATTGATGTCACAAGTCATGCTGATGCCCAGGTAGTAATAGCGCTATTTTTTGTAGCTGTTATTTGTATTAAAGTAGCTGAGATTAGGATCTCTTTGTGTTAAGCCTTTAAGCAAGGGAAAGTCTAACCCCCAAAGAGAATGCAGTCATCAATAATAAGACAAGCAAAAGCTGGGAACCAGGCACCATTATTATTCCCATTTTATAGCTGAGGAACTGAGACACAGATTAAATGCCTTGTCAGGGGGGAAAAAAAAATCTTTGGCAGAGTTGTGACATGGAGCCACATCTCCCAATCCTACAGCTCCTGCTTCAGCCACAAGATCCCTCCTCCTCTCTATTACCATATAAATGGTTATACAATATAAATGGCAATAGGAGGTAAATAACATACTAGTCCTCACCTAAAAATCTCAGACCACTTAACAAATACTAATTGAGCCTAATGAGGACTTTTGAAGAGCAGTAAGCATCCTCTTAAGTGTACTCTTGTTCTAAACAGGCAGGCTCTGCCTTCCCTCGTTCCAATAATGCACATCAGATCAGGGATGCCAAATTGTCATCCTGGCATTGAAAGTATCTTGTTAATTCACACTCGGAATACAGGGGAAAAATAAAAAAGGCACAACATGGACTCGATGATCCAGTGGGTCTTTTCCAATCTGATTATTCTATACAAATGAGTGTCTGTAACACTGCTAAGTACTTTGTCACTGTTACTAGTTTAGGAAGCTGCTTGTGGACTACAGCTGCAATATGTACCATGACTCAGATTCCTGCCAGCAAAAGGCTGCCTAAAACAGCAGCCGCAGCAGGAAAGGGATGACAAAGGACAGGGACTTTTTAGAGCTGTGAGCCTTGCAAGCCTTGATTCCTCAAGATGAAAGGCCTTTGCTCTGCCCACAGCAACGGGGAGTGCTACAAGGCTGGACTTCACCAGAGACTGGAACTTCAAACTCAGTCATCCAAGGCAGATGCTCTGGTCCTGTCTCAAATAGGCTTTTTTTCCTTAGGCTGGGTAGAATTATTGTTATAACTAGAGCTACACATTAATTTATAGCTTTATTTGTCTGAGCAATGCAGGGTTCACGTCCTGTGCGAGGAAAAGTGATATTTCCTTTATTAGTACAGTCTCTCAATGCAGAGTTACATCTGTGGCAATGACCAACACCACAGGGCTGTATTTTACGTCCTCCTCCTAGTTTAACACATCAGAGCATATAGTTTAAAAGTCTTCTTGCTTGCCACTGGCATCAACATCCTGCTAGTTAGAGGCAGAACTCTAGGTGCAATCTAGTTTTGTCTCTCCTTCCAAATGGCCAATTCAACAAGACAGAGAAGGAAACATTGCATGGGTTCATCCTGCTGTTACTCCAGCACTGGCTTATGTTGCTAAAAAGCATCTGGTAGCAACAGATAAGTGGGGGCTGCAGGGACTGGGGGAAACGCATCTCACTCTTGATCTGATGACTTGGATGCTTTGTTTCCTCGGTCCAGCTGGAGGGCAGGTACCCTGTCCCGTTAGGCAGGATTCCCCATCAAAGTAAATGCTAAAAGTTTTTCTCTTTCTGTGTAGACTTTACTTCTGTAAAGTAGAGCCTCAGGAGGAGGACGGACTAAGTGGGAATAAACATCACTAAGTAAAAGGCTGTTGCTCTGAAAGGGCAGAGCAGATTGAGATTAATCCAGGAAGGGTTTATTTCTCTAAATGCTGCAGTAAGCCCTCCAGACTCCAGGGATGTCAAAGGAATATTATAGGAGCCTCATATTCCTCAGAGTATACTTAGGACATTAGCAGGCTCTGGAGGAGCAGATCGCAGGGAACCATCGGCACGGTTTCAAGAGGAATTCAGCTCCAGATCCTCATGCCATGGCCTGACGCTCTACAGCAGCAAGGCTTTCCATGGGCTGATATTGGTAGAGTCCGTGAAATCAGAGCTACAGAAATACAGTTATGCAGCAGCTGGGTTGTTAAACTCAGCGAGGGTGATATGAATACAGTGTAGGACCTGGGCAACGTTGGAAACTGCTCTGAACTGAAGGCCCTTCTGCACATATAAACAGGATAAACTTGTATACAAATGGGCAAGGTATAACAGGCCAACAATGCTGATCACAATAAAGTGGTCAAACAAAACATTAAAAAATGGAATAGAAGGTTCTAGAATTATAACGGACACTCCATAACTGGAAAAAACCTTAATTGCCATAATATTAAAAAAGCAAATGAGAGTATTCTCTGATAAAACTGGTATTTCTCTTTCTGCCTAGAAGAGAAAATGAAAATTTGCTCTCTGTATCTCCCTGATTCAAAACAGATTGTTATTTCTGGAGATGTTAAATGGACAGAATAAAAACTCAGTGAGATTTGGTATTATAACAAATTTATGACCCCTTGAAGTGCTAATTCTCTTTGATATTAAATCTCTTTGATTTTCTTTTGGTGCTAGAGTGAGACACACGCTACCATAATTACCCAAACTCTATGCCATACGACGAGTTATCACTCGCTGCCTCCCGACGGGCGTTACTCGGACTTACGCTGTCACCGTCTGCGCATTGTGAAGGTAGCAGGAACTCATTTCATAATTAGCGTTGGTGGAAAGCACCGTACCACATAAGCACAGTGTTCTACATAACAACAACATAGTTCAATAACGTGCTTTGCATAATTGGTTGGAGAAATCAATCCTCTTCTCTGGTTTAATTGCTGTGCATGCGAGTGAGAAATAGGAGCGGACCCAACAGAGCTCTGTGAGGTGGTTCCTTTAGCTGCAGCTTCATATTTTGGCACAAGTGCTAAGGAATGTACTCAGAAATCAAGTAAAGATGGTAAGTAACAATGTTTCTTCACCTATTTCTGGGCAGACCCTCAACAGTAATTGCAGTGAAAGGTGATTTCTCCCATCATGCCTTGTGCTCTATTGAGTTCACTCAAGATGTAATTGGAAAACAAATACAGCAACACCATCATCAGGACAGACACAAGCGCTTGTCTTGGGAACGAGCTGTTGTATAATGTGATGGGTCTGATTTCCACTGAAACTCTTTATTCTTATCTAATAAAATACACCAGCACAGCTTCTGCAACCCTATAGCAATAATTAAACCTCATACATACATATATATATATATATGTCCTCATAGAGATTCAAAGGGATGTTTTAATAATTATTAAATATTAAGAATTGGCCTATGTCCGGAAAATACAACCTAGTTTCTTGTCAAGTGTTATTGTTAATGTAACATTTTCCTCCTCTCACACATTTGCATGGCACATAAGGAACTTGTACGTAGCAGCTAATAAAAGTGGATCTTAGTAAACAGAAATGCTTTTGCTAGAAATACTGCCTAGCATTACATAGTTACACTTATTTTTAACATCTCTATTTATACACATTTCAAATATCCTCAGTGTGAAGTACCTGAATGACTTGCAGGATTAAAGATGCACCAATACATTTACTACGAAGTCCATAATCTATACAAAGAAAACAAAGAAAAAGCAATTACCGGTGAGAAATTCCACACTTGTTAAAAATACCAGTCAAAGCTTAAGAAGCTAAATTTGATGAGATTGCGCATTTGATACGACTCGCTCGCTCGATGATTTTAGTCTGAGCAGGTACACGGCCGAACGTGAAAGGATAATTTCAAAATAAATGTATAGCTATTAGCTTCTGGACACCACAAAAGTAATACCAGAATAGCACTGCAAAGTAAAACAAACTAAAAATATTTCGAGACACACAGTGACACTGCCAGTGGCTGCAGCCAAGAAGCTTTTTATCTGCTTCAAACGAAGAAAGATTTTAGACTTGAAAGCATTTCTTGGCTCCCTCAAATACATCTAATTTTTTTTTTTTTTAAGGCTGCAAGCCTGAAGCCATGACGTATAACACGCTGCTGCACAGGAATCCATTGCAATTTAGCGTTATCCATAGCCACCTAGCTGATATGACAGCGCTGTTAATTATGTCACACCCACTAGCTAACGTGGGACCGCAGAGATGCCTCATGTAGCAGTGTTTAAAACTGAGCATTGTCTTTAAATAAGTAGACAATATTCACTATAGACACTGCCAGTAACACACATCTCTTACAAACATTCATGTCACAAAGATACCCCCCCATGACACTCCCCACGCCTCTGTTGATGACTAGAAATCTTAATATTTACTGCAGGGAGCGCAAACATACAGAACTTGTCGAGTAGCATTTAGCCCTGCTTATACTCCCACAATTATTTGGTTACCCTCTCCTGTCTGCTTCCTGTCTGCTAAGTGTGATGCTTTTTTTTTTTCCTGCCTAATATCCTGTGAAGGTGCCAATTACCCTGCTGCTTATCAGCTGAAAACTATGCTTTGTGCAAAGGGAGCATCAATTATTTGTGAGCAGAGAGCAAAGCCTGTTTGAATCATAATGATAGGATGCTGGGGCTTCCAGCAAATAGAACATATCAAAAGGTAACATAAATCTAATAAAGTGTAGGTCATAAGGGATCATCTCAGAAGTCCACACTTCAGTCTTTAATTGTTAAAATTATGTTAGTTCTGCAGAAGGCAAGTCTGTGAGTGTACATGAGTTTACTATAGCTTAATAACGGAAAAAAAAAAACCCCACAGCAGAATATATGTTTTCTTCAAGCCACATTGTCTTTAAGATGCATCATTTCTTCCACTCAATCCATTTGAATTGTTAGGCTTTCTACTTTGGTGCTGTTGTTTATGCCTTGATTCTACAGCGATAACCATTTCGCAGCAAACCCTCCTCGGTCTCAGCCAGACATAAACATGCTGCAAACCTGTAATCCTCTGCAGATTGCGGAGAGAGGCTGTAAAATGATTTTGTGGGGACACCGGTCTCTTTATTTGGTATCAACATTGCCTTTACAAGGTTCCCCCCCCTCCTTTCAATTTCAGGCAAGCTTTTGTACACGAGGGGAGGATATGGGACAGAAAGATTAGGTTATTCCTTGAACTACCTCTGTAAGGTCAACTCTTTATATGCTTTTGAAACCCAATTTGAAGGGCTTGTCCCTACTTTTTCCTCAAGGATTGTGATTCACAAGGGTTACTACAAGAGACCATTATCTTATCGCAACACCTGCTCCAAGTGGTGGGACTGCAGGGTAGCTACTGCAAAACCAGCTTCTTTTCTATTACAAAACTGCTTACCTGCTGACCGACACAGTCTCATTCAAATGATGTACAAGTGTGTCCCAAGCGTTTATAGGATTATCGTGCTCCTCTTTCATGAGGCTAGTACCCAACCCCCCCCCAACCCCAACTCAGGTCAGAAATCAGAAGATGGTGCTTCTTTGGAAGACCCGACTACTCAGAGTTGCAACACGTAAGGAATAAATATCACGGTGATTTCTATACCTACAGAGGTACAGGATCTTTATTTTGGATTATTACCCTGTTACTAGGAGAGCGGCAATGTTGCTTCCTACAAAACTCTTGGAACTTACTGAACTACTCGGTGCAGAATATTACTTTTAGGTCGCTGAGCCTTTAGCAAAAAGCTTCTTAATTCCAACAAAAAAAATCCTGGTTCCTAATGAGCGTACAAAATACCATATTGGCACTGTAAGAGGAAAATAGTGGTGTGTCTGTATCAAAGGACTCAAGTATTAACAAAATACAGATGCGAAAAGATACAAAGACGAGCCTCAAGTGACAGTCATTGCCTGACAACAGCTGTCATACAACGGTCAGAGAGGTGGGAGATGCTTGAAAAACCCAGGGCAGCAGGTGCTACGCAAACAGTGCGATGGAGAAAGAGAAGCAGAATGAGGCTGCTGAGAAATGGTGCCTTTTCCTGCCTCATCTCTGCACATCTCAGACGAGCCTACAATGTTCTGTGATCAATTATTATACCTGCAGGTCTGCTCAGGGATCTAAAGAAATTCAATATTTTCAGCTGCAGTTTTCTTCTCAGCAACTGCCAGCCTCCAGCTTAAAAAAACCTGCTCCCCCCCACACCAGTTTGCAACCCTGCGCTCCTCATAGCGAAGAGTAAGCAGGCACTCTTTGTGCTAGGAGAAAATACTGGTGCTGACACCCATTAATCACTTGTGTTCTTCAAATGAACTGACGGAACAGTCTCTTCCTCGTATTACTTGTTTCAGTGAGTACACACCATTTTCCATTTCCAGTGGTTATGAGTAAGAGAGGCACGCGCTACCCTGTCAGAGCACAGCGATCTCCCATCATTTGTCCAGTACAGTCAATTATTCCTCTGGCACAGCCCTGGGAACATGGCCATCCCCACTCCTGCTATTGTCATGCCTTCACCTCCACTCCTCTATTTTGCCTTTGGAGGAATTTAACAAGGGATGGGATTAGCTCCTGCTGAAGTCCTCAAGTCACAGCCTGTAGCTTGAGAAAATGGTCCTTAAAGTCAAAGCATGACCTGCGCTATTAAACCATGCAGGAGAGTAAAATGTGTGGCTTTAGCCCTCTGTACCTGCTTCTCACAGCACATAATCATCACATGGGCCATGCAGCCTCAGCCCTCTCATTTTGGGAGGGATTTAAGAGACTTGGGAAGAGCCCGGCTGACAAGCTCAGAGGATGGGATATTATTTCCTGGATGTGAACATTCATAGAGGTGCAGATTATTTCTACTGCCCAGCAGATAAGAGAGGAACCGCATTTCTCTGAGCCACAACCCTCTCTCTGATGTGCCCTGATCATAGTCCAGTTCCTTGGTTTGCAGTCTGGCTGGATGGGGGGCTGGAAACCAATAATCTGTATCACGAGGCAATGCAGTCACAAGACGAGCTATCAAAGCCAAGGTTTCCAAGGCTGCAGTACCTGAAGTGATACTCAAGCCATTTCTGACCATAGAATCATAGAATAACCAGGTTGGAAGAGACCCACAGGATCATCAAGTCCAACCATTCCTATCAAACACTAAACCATGTCCCTCATCCACNTTCTCCAGCCCCTTCACCAGCTTTGTTGCTCAGTACGCAAATAGCCTGTGGATAGCTGACTGCTTGCTTCTGGCATTTATACAGCTTGGCCCAGGACTAGTAGTTATTATTGCTGCAAACAGAGGTAGCCAAAAAGGTAGTTAATATAGATTATAAAGGTACAAATTAACATCAACACTGAAAAACCACAATCTTATCACAGAAACAATTCTTCAACGAAGAATTCAATTCACAATTATTCAATTCACAATTTCTGGGAAAAGACTAAAGATTACAAAGACCTTGCCATGACCATGAAAGTCAGCAAATCTAAGTAAAAAGGGGACTTCTACGATACAGAGCATCATGGCCACTAAATACAAGTAGCTGTGCACACAAACGTGATTGGGCAGTCTGGTAGAGTTCAAAATTGTACCTGAGCTGCACTAAAAATCTTGTAAACAGAGGATCAGAATCTGGACAGCATCCAGTCTGATATTCTTCTTGCCAACACCCCCATCTAGCTCTGCCTTTAACTAGAAAGCAGGGAAATAAGATTGTACCACCTAAGGCCAATAAAATAGAAGATCCAAATGCAAACAGCACCGTAACTTCCACATCTCACCTAAAGTGTGCGTTGATTGAAACAGCTTTAAAGGAGCCAGCCCTTGGGAAGCCTGGCTTGATTTGTTCACTCCAATATAACATTTCAGTAATCCCTTTCAGAAATGGCAAGTTCACTGTGCAACAGAGGGATCCTGATGGGCTGCGGCTTTACCACATCTATTGTGACAAGATGACTCCTCTCACACCCTGCTCTGGCCCTTTGCTGGTGCTGAAGGCTGATGCTCTGTTTTTTCACAGACTCTAGTGAAATCATGGCAGATTTGGTAGCAACCAAGGTGCTGCGGCAGAGCAAGTGTTAGGTGCTCTCCATGGATGCACAAGCTCTTTGGCCTCAGCCTTTGTAGGGACAGCAGTCAAAGGGATGAGATAGGAGAGAATATTTGGATGCTGTTCCTCTGAGGACAGCAGTAATTTCCCAAGGGTGACATGAATCAGAAGGGCAGGAATAATCCCAACATTAATCCACACTGTGGCCAGAAGGGGATCGTGGAGCCAAGTTACGAAAACAACTGGATTTAGGAGCCTTTGAGATACCCCAAAAAAGTGGCCTCACAGATCTTGCCTTATCTGCCCTGGATAATTCTTCAGGTGATCCAGGTAAAGCCCAGAAATGTCACGAAAAAATGAATAATGTCTTTTCTATCACTGTTTTAATTCTCCCCACATAAATCCAGGCAATTTAATTTCAAACCTCTATTTGGTCTATCATGGAATTTGAGAAGAAACGTGTTCTTCTTGGCTGATAGCTGCTGTAATTAGTCCCAGGCTGACCGCAAATGTTTATCAGGTTTGAAATATTCTGCTTCTGCTGTTTCTGAAGTTCAGTAATGAAAAGTGTCATACAATTTTGCTTTATCTGAAAGTTCATCTAAAGAGAAAGAATATAAAAGGAAAGCAGGATTAACCATTTTCTAGCTATATCCCAGAGTATAAACCTTCCTGGCTACCTGCAAAGATTATAAATCTTTTTTACCAGGCTTACACCTTCCATTTTGCTGACACCCTTTTAGGCAGCCCTGTGGTCCTGGAAAGCCCATGGAGATAATACTTTTTTAACCCTCCCAGCACTGGTAGGAGTAAACATACTCTTTCTCCTACCTACTGGATGGGGCAGGAAGGGGAATACACACTCTTGGTTGCATTTCTCTCTTCCACAGTGTTTTGTGGACGATGATATCACTGGCTGGAAACAAAGACAGACATCAGAAAGGAAGGTTTGCTTTTGCTGTTCACCTGAACTGCCTTAAGATCTCTGCTCTTACCGACAATATCTGATCACTTAGTGAGAGGACAGAAAAGCTCTTCAAGGAATTAAGTCAGGTCACATAAATTAGACACTCTCAGATGTGTCCTGTGCAAGAGCCCACGTCTTCATCTATAAAGATCTTGGGAGACAAGCTCCACAGCGTAGACACTTAAGAGGGGTCCTTACGAGGGCTTACATGATAATCCAAGTGAATTTTCCCTACTACATCGTGCCTTTCACTTATAACTGATGTTCAATATTACAGCAGTCAAATGACAAGGAAATACCAGGCAAAATATTTATGTTAATCCAGTGGCAGCTGGGTTGAAATGTAACATCAATTAAATACTTGTACATGAGAGTCAATAAGGAGTCACTCCTACAAGCACGTCAAACCCTGCAGCTGTGAGCAACCTCCTCGCTGGGGGGTCATAGAGAAGGTTTGAACACTTCCTGCCTGCTGAAGATATCAGAACTGGCAAAAGATGCTTCTTATCCTATTTACCCTCCGAAGAATTGGAGCAAACTTGGTGTTTCTGAAGAGGGAAGGGCCCTCCTTTGCTGCCCTCTGCCCAGACATTTATTTTTCAGGAGAGACAACAAGAGTGCTTTCCTTCCAGAGAGCACTTCTGAATTCACACACTGTGGTCTGTGGAGTTTATAGATTTCGGGTCCCAGATATGCAGTACATGCAAGGTGATCAACAAAGAAACCCCCCAACTGAAACACAAAGACTCAACTTAAGTCAGCAAAAGAGCAGAGGAAATTACAACCAGCATTATTAGGGCTGAAACAAAGGTTTGGGTAGAATTCAGATAAAGGGATGGATCAAGATGTGTATCCACCTTCCCTGGAGGTGTTTAAGGCATGGGTAGACGAGGTTCCGAGGGACATGGTTTAGTGTTTGATAGGAATGGTTGGGTTCGATGATCCGATGGGTCTCTTCCAACCTGGTGATTCTACGATCTGGGTTTTTATTTCATTTGCACTGATTTCTCCTCCTCAAGCATTTTGTATAGTGTTTTAAAAATACAAAGCCTGACCATATCATAAAATAAGACTCTGGTTAGTTTACACTGTCCAGCAATTCTGTTATGACTGTTTGTTATTTTGTGAGGTGACAACTAGTTAGAGCAGATTTATAAAGAAATGTATAAGAATTACAAGTGCTTCAAAAGATAATTTATGACTGTCTCATTACTGCAGGTGTATGTTATTAGTGTAGGAATCCACAGTGCTTGTATCTACATCGTAAGCATTAAACATTTAAAAGGGCTAAGATTTGCTTATGTTTAGAAACTCAGAAGGTAGATCAAGATAATACGTCTGGATTGGGAAAAGTTATTGCCCTGAGGTGCTGTTCTGTTTTTGTCATGGATCTTGGTGACCATAAGGTAATCACTACTTATAGTAAGAGCAGTGTATTTGGCTAACCCTTAGAAACAGAAACTCTAAACTTTATAGAGTTTGCAGACAGTCCCTGGAGTGTTACAGGACTCTAAGGATGAATGCCAAAGAGGAATTTTTTATCTCTCCTTTTTCCCTTCTTCCACTCTGAAACAATCATCAATTACCCTTATCTACTAGCACCATCTCATCTAAGTTCATTTTCAAGATGAAGTTTCCTCGTTGGATGGTGGCTGTCCAATCCTCTTTCTGTCCATCATGGACTGCTTTAGCGCTGTCCCCAGATTGACAGTCTGAGAGTGAATCAATAATAATTATCAGACTGCAACCACAGCGAGCTGTGTAATTCTGTGATGGGATAGCACTGAACAAACAGCCCCACATCTACTGCCGCAGCTTTAAATATGTGGTCCAGAGCTGTCCATTTAACTACTCTGATCATGCGGGTAGTAGCAAGCTGTTGGCCTTTTTTCCATTCCAAACATAAAACCTTTAAAAATCGCATGCTTCTCTAACATGACCATGCCACCTATTGCTTTTTGGTATGTAAAAACTCCCTGCCAGCCAATGCTAAATAAGCCTGTGAAAGAGAACAACACACAACCAAAGAGGAACAGGCTGATGTGAGCACTTACACCGCACCGCACTGCATTAAAAGTGATATGCACTTTGCATACTATGTGAATGACAAGGGCTTTTTCAGGTAGTGACAATATTTGTGGCTCAGCTGGGATACTGCAGTCATCTTAGTCTCACTGGATGTACATACGCACACCAGTCATCCCACTGCCCTGGCAACGATGCAGCTGGACTTAGGGAGAAACAGGTTCATTTTCCTGAGAAGAACATCCTAGGTGATCTACTACTTCAGGAAAGGGATACACACATTGTGCCATACACTCCAGGAAAAGAAACAAGAAATGATTACATGTACAGGCAAGTCGGTGCTGAAATTATTTCCAGTCAGTTTTGAGCCTTAAGAGCAAACCTAATGCTCTGGAAGCACTACAAGGTGTGAAAGCCAGGTGTAGGAAAAGGAGCAATGTGAAAAAGGCACTGGTCTAAAATTAATAATCTTACAAAGGTCCAGAGACTAATAGAATCATATTGAAACATAAGACATGGAGGAAGAATAGCTTTTATACAACCATCATGTGGAGCACAGGCTGGCAGGCTTTTAGAAAGAAGCCCAAAAACTGAAGAGAGATGAATTAAAAGAAACACACGTGTGAGAATACTGTACGAAGCACCATCTTTTAACAAACTGTAAGAAACGTCACATTAAGAAGATTTCTTAGCAGATAACAAGACTAATTTCCTGACACAAGGAGCAGAAAAATCTAAAAATACACAAATACATAGCTAAACACTTTACTATCTGTTACTAAAATAGAATCGAGACATTCTTGATGCAATACGATCACCACGGTGTTTAGCAAAATCCACAGTAAAAGAATCGCAAGCTGATTTTATACCGCATGCCTCCAGGTTCACTTCAGTCTAATTCCAGATGCTTTCTGCAGTTTCAACAAGAAACGAAGCCAAAGCATCATGACTTGACAGACCAGTACGAGGGCGTCTGAAAGGGACGAGTGCCAAGATGGGTCTATACTATTGACCCCACAGATGTTAGCACGTATCTGGTTAGAAGCAGAGATCTGCTAAAACATTAGGCAGAAAACAAGAGGTCTTCTCAAACACACGCACTTATGAAAGTCACTGGATGTAAATGGAGAAACTTCACCACAAAAGAAAAAATTCAGCAAACTTCAGCTAACAATTTGTCTCCTCCAGAATTAGGAGGATGTGTTGAGTGCCTTTAGGATGCTGATAGAAAGAGTTAGATGTTAACAGATGCAAACCAATAACTGTGAGGAAAAGAGGAATTCCCAGAGAAACTTTAGAAGCAACTTAAACACAGCAGTACAATCCGTACCAACAGTACGAGACAGAGCAGGGCAGGTGGTCTGAGTGGATATAGCAGGTGTTGAAAGATCTCTACAGGTTATACAAGAAAATTATTTGAGATTCTTATTTGAGATTCTTACATTCTTGATCCAGTGCCTATTAAAACGTTGTTAAAGTTCCCCATACCTTTATTCTTACAAGACAAGGTTACAGTGACACAAACTCGAAATATCTAGTAAAACGTTATTATTTTACTAATGGATTGAGAAAAAATTAAGTTGAGTAGAAAGGGGCCAGTGGCAATAAACAAACCTGTACTTTAAGTATTTATTATAATTACTATGAATTTATCAAATTGATTATGAAGAGCTCCGGCACACGGGGGTCAATAAATGGTTTAACACAAATAAAACTGTGTTTATGGAATTCAAACTGTAGTTCAAATCCTGGCTGGCTGGGCTTCTGGCTTTATGCCTTGCTGAAATTCCCTGTTTCTATGACCAAGTAAAAGAGCTCGCTGAATTATTGCCCGGTTAGCAATCAGAATAAAAACAAAAGCCGAGAAAAAAAGCTTAGTGCTTCACAAGGACATAAGGACAGTGAAAAAACGGCCTAGTCAGTCATAGAGCTGAAGGTCAGGATGCAGTCTTGAGTGTTATCTACCATTGCGAGATATTGGAAATCCTTATAAAGAGTCAGAAAGGTGTTGCATATTATGTGAGAGGTTTAACAGCAGTAAAGCTATTATTTCAGGAGCAATTTCTGAAAGCCTAACGGAAAATCTAACTCTTTAGTTCCAAACACAAAACAAGCTTATGATGCTTATCGTTGAATTCCCACTGGAAGCTCCCCAAATTCTACCTTCTCTTGTGGTTTTTTTTTCATTTTTTTTCGTCACAGAAGTGCTTACTGCCTTCAAACACACAGAGCTGCTTACTTGCTGCTGGCAAGGAAGAAATTAAATGAAATAAGCTGGAGGCAGGATACTAATGCAGAGTGCATTAAAAGAAAAAATGATGGTATGAACGGGGTAGTGACTGATTTATAAAATCAATCACATACTTTTGGCTCGATGTCATGTTATAAAAAGAAAAATAACCCTGTTTACATGAGCAGGATGATTAATCACTGTTTTCCTGCTATTTAAGATAGGCAATTTTTATTTCCTTTTTTCTTTCCTTTATTTGTAGGCAATAACACAGTTGTTTTATATTGTAAATCTAAAACCTGTATTCTTATTATCGTGATTTTTATGCACTTCTGTAGTTAAGAGGTCTGTCAGCAGCAATTCTGAAACAAAGTTTCAGGCATTTCTAAGTAGTCATAAAAATTCAATGTTATACGAAACTTGACTTTTATCAAGTTTTATCAAAGTAAATTTTACAGACGT
Source organism: Piaya cayana (assembly GCA_013389865.1). Classification (NCBI taxonomy): domain Eukaryota; kingdom Metazoa; phylum Chordata; class Aves; order Cuculiformes; family Coccyzidae; genus Piaya; species Piaya cayana. The sequence goes on along the minus strand of WAAB01005850.1, from coordinate 136,821 downwards.
GGACATAATGCCTCTAGATCATATTGTACAGCACTGGATTTCAAGGCAAGCATTTACAGCTGGATGGTTCCATAGCCGGTTTTTCTTTTTTTCACATGCACAGAAACAAATTGGCAAATTTTCAAGTCATCTAGAATGCGACCGCTCAAGGTGCAGCTGTTAATTATAAATCTGCAAAAGTTTATTACCAGTGTAAAAGAGGGTTCTTTTCATACCTTGCCAGCTAAGATAATTGCAAGATAACACCCATTATTGATATTTCAAAACATTTTAAGCCATTTTACATTTTGAAAGTCAATAAATCTGTACAACCCCTTTACTTCCAAACACATCTATTTCCTGGGATACATACAAAAAGGAAATTAGAGAAGGAAATACAGAAAAGTACTGTAAAATGTAATGGCCTCAGAAATATTGTCAAGACCATGGGGTATCCATGCAAAAAGGATTTGCTGTCAGAGTTTTATAGGTCCTGCCACACTACTGCTATGCTTACAGAATCACAGTATCACCAGGTTGGAAAAGACTCACAGGGTCATCGAGTCCAACCGTTCCTATCNTCCAGCCCCCTCACAAGCTTCATTTCCCTGGCTCATGTTCAGTCGCTGTCAACCAACACCCCCAGGTCCTTCTCCTCCAGGCAGCTTTCTAGCCATCCATGAACTTCTATCAATCAACAACCAGTGTACAGACGTACTTGAACTACTTGATGGGCTTTAACTGCAGATATTTTGAGAGAAAAGTCCTAGCTATGTACAATTCATTCAGGTGGTAGGACAAGAAGGGATTATTTCCTAGTCAAGAAGAATACAGAAACTTAATTAAATTCTTGTCAGTGGTGAAAGCACTCTTTTCAAATTAAAGATCATTGACTGTCAGTCTATACTTGCATAGTTAAAATTACAGCATATTAAAATAATTTATCAAAATAAGCACTCAAGTACAATCAAAGTGAACTGATTAAAAGTCCATTGATTAACAACATGCAAAATGTTGTTAATATAATAAAGAGGAAAGATTGCCACTTATAGATAATCTAGACACTGCCATGTAAGAAACACGAGCTTCTGTTGGTAGAGAAATTTAGGGGGTTTATTATCTATTGCTGCCTTTGAAAGCTAGGTTTAGGCTATATCTATAGAAAAAAAACCCATTATGAATGTTATCACCCAGGCTTGTTATTAAAATGAAAGGAATCTGAAGAATAAAGTTTCAGAGTGTATAATTTGCCTCCCCAACATTACCTCCCTCCCAGTTGCTAATAGTGCCATGTTATTAAATGGAAATAATTCTCCTTTTCTATTAGAAATATTCTTTACATCCAGTTGCTTAGAGTTCACTTTTTATATTACAATGTATGCGTTATCAAAAAAAAAAGAAGGTGATGATACAAAGCAAATCGCAATTCTAAGAAAATGATAAACGTGTAACTCTGAGCAACCCCATTTCCATTGGAATTGCATACTCCTGGCAGCCTCAGCACAGATGGCAGATACAGCTAAGGAAATGTGAATATCAGTTATAACTTCCACTTGAGATAAACAACATTTGAGGATCTAAACAACTCCAGCAGGTTCTATTTGATAGCTTTGACCATGACTTCTGTGGTCGGCATGAAGCATTTGATAAGGTGGTTTCAAACTGTTTTCTTTCTGTCTCAGGCATATCTAAAGGGACATCAATCCTCAATTACTTCCAATAAGACATGGAATCATCAGTCAAATATAAACTCTGCAATCTGTGCACAAACTATGAAGTTAGAAAGTCTATACTCAGATTTGTCCGTTCTTCTAATCTGGGAATCTGAAGTCAGATATCATCATGGAACTTCACTAAGTAATTGAGTTGCTTATATGCTATTTTTCTTTCCTGTTTCTGGGAATGGCCTACTCATGGAATAACCTTTGGGACAAGAACACCTTCGCCATTTCATGTGATCTAGCATCATCCTAAAGTGCAAGTGCATGAGCTGCAACTTCTGTTGCATTCTTTCAGATTTCATTTACAAAGAAACGGCTACAACTTTGCATTGGTATTTAGCTGAGTCACGTGTGAATAATTTCTCATGACAGCAGTGCAGAAATACAGTAAGTATTTAATGGTATTGCTTAGAGCTCAAGAAAACTGCAACTGATCTTTTTAAAGTTCAGGGAAATGTCCTAGATATAACCTACATAGGATCTCCTATAAAGAAGCAAGCTGGAAAATCTGATTCGAAGACTGACAAAAAGTTGCTTAGAACTTTCAGGTGGAGGCGGCAGCACATGATCTGATGCAAAGACCATTGTCTCTCTCACAAAACATGATAATTTATGTATTGTTTCATTTGTTGACTTGTCTGAATTATTTTATAAGCCCGTACCAACTGACAAAGAGAAAGTGCAGAGAAAAAAGTAGATGAAATTGTTTAGACAGAAAGAATTCCATTTAAGAGTAATTCCCCTGATAGCATTAATTTTGTAAAAGCCCTGGTACATGACCCAATACTAACCTTGTATTGAGCAGTCAAAGATAGCAAAAAAATTCATTGTCAATTCCAAGCTGCTATTGTACTTGTTTGCCACCAACAAAGGCACCTTATATCATGCGCGCAAAGTAGCTAATAAGTGCCTGATTGAAGTTTTGACTTCTATTAGTCTAGCCAAGGCCAGAGCAATTTGCTGGGTTTGAATGTCCAGGGTTTCGTTGGATTCCCCTGAGGATGAGCAGGAAATACCACTAGACGAAAAATGCTCTGTGACTGAACCGCTTCTTCTGCATCCAGTGCCACTGCGCTACACCAGCTGCTCTAGACCAGCTACTAATAATGTTTTTGTATGTCAGCCCTGGCTCCCAATAAAAACAAGGACGTTATTCTTAAATGACGTATGGAAGTGTGATAATCAAGACGCCGCATTCAGATCTGGTGTATTTTTATGAGGATTTTGATTGTATTGCTTCTTTTCAGATTATATCTCAATCATTTGTTCAGGTGCCACAGTGACACCCTAAGGAGTGTAATTTGCAAACAGGCAGATGAGTACTAACAGCTGACATCTGCGAGGCTACATTTTTTACCTATTTGGGAACAAGCGAAATTATAACCACACTAACACAAAGTGCATTGATGATTCCAGAAACCTTATGCTGAATGCACAAACCACCCACCTGGTTCAAAGTCTGTGCAACAAGCACTGACTTCAAGGGGATTTGAATCAGACTTTCCAGGTTTACTATATTAACTATGAATTGCCTGCACTATGCTACTATTGAAAAGTACAGTCGTTTTCAGGCAACTTTCTCTTTATAACTTGCAAGGTTCGTGCTGTATTGTAGGTTATTACTCCTTTTTATTAAATCCAGTTTGAAGCCCAGGGGCTAAATCCTAAAGTCCTTGCCCAGCCTTTCCCTTCTTCCCCCAAGCAAATATCCTCACGGCCTGCAGTGAGAGCATGAAACTAGGGGAAGTAGAAATGATCCGATCAGCTTATATTTAATATCAGCTTTTTTGTTAACTGGTTTATCATGCAGCACCATTATTCATTGGATGAATATACTTTACAGTAGTGTTGGCCTTTATGCGCATTAACAAAGAGGGAAAGGATTATATATGGAATTTTTTTACTTATTCTGTGAACTTGATTGTGAAGTGTTTCCACCAGAGGAGATTTTATTGAAGCTGTTACTTAATCTGGTGATTCAGTCAGCGCAGACCTATAAGACCTGCAAAGTTTGCGAAGTGCTAAACAAGACCCAAACCAACCAGATTAACCAGAGTGGATTTTCAGGGTATTACAATATACGATAATACCGTCTACAAAGTAAGAGTCCTGAGTGTTCAGAACAGAAGCCTGTTTTATACGTCAGATAAAATAAGACTTAGCCCTACCTTCCTAGAATCAAAATTGAATATGAATTGCTTATTAAGGTTTGAAATTCTGGATTAAACAGTAATTAATCTAAATCTATTGCTCCCCCGCAGCGCACAGAGCTGCTGTACACTACTGTGTGTTGTGTAAGGAAACAGGCTACTATACAATTGATGATTTCCTTTGCAAATCAGGGTGTAAACTACACTGAAGGAGGCTGATTTCCACTGAAGATGTTTTCTCTTATGCTGAACATAGCGACCATTTAACAAGGGACAAAACTAGGATATGAAAACCAGCACAAACCTGCTTTGTCTGACAAAGCACTCAACTGGAACAGTCACACAAAAAATAAAAGAGCACAACTGAAACAAAAAACTCAATCTTTTCTGTGTTTTAAAAAAGATTATTTTATATATCTTTAGGACTAAAAAAAGCTGTTTATGTTACCTATTATAAACTTACTCCTGGGCACAAGGGAATGGTAGGACCTATGATGTTTATAGTCCATGCTAAACAGAGAGGGAATGAGGAAGGTTCCTGCATAAAACTTGCCCCCATACCTGCTGTAGTCACACTCAAGCTGTAATAAGAGAATGGACACACATTGACTCACAATTACCTACATGGTTTTGAGGAATGCAAACACCTTCAGGGAAAATCAGAACATTGTAATAGACAAAACCCTTTCTGTCCTGTGTAGTTGCTATGGAAGTTCATCACTTGCGTGTCTGTCACAACGTCGGAAAGCTTTTTAAAGTAGAAATGATAAGTGAGACTGTGAATAAAATTGGTTAAAATTGAACCTCGTCAATCAGCTGACAGAATAGGAACAAACCAGTTAATTTCAGAAGTCTCTAGGCATATATTTATTACTTGATTTCTAATCACAATTATACGCAGAACAGGAAAAAGTGTAATTACTGGTCTGTTGTAGTACAAAACAAGTAAAAAATGCTATAGATAGTTGCAGCTGTGCATTTATAAACTAATATGCTTACATACTGCCAAGCCTAATACACTTTATTTGATTTCTGGCTGCAGAACCCAAATGATATATGTTAACCTGGATATCTGATTTTCAGCGAGGATTCCTAAGTACTATTTAACGTTGACAGTTATAGATAGCTTAGCATTTAACTGGAGTCTCCTTTGACCTCAATTACCACATTAAAATATTGTTAACAAATTTAGAGTCAAATTGGCATTTATTATACAAGATTAGGTTCACTCTGAGTAATTTACATATTGTCACCAGGACTGCAAGCTGCTAACATCTTCATGGAGTTCAGGGAAAGCAGCCAACGTTAACATTATCAGGGTAAATAAAATGACAAATAATGAAGTTTTATACCCATGGAAAACTGGAGTTTTCACTCTAACAGCAACGAACAAGGATTTCACCCACAAAAGCTAATTATCCCACACACTGCCTACCCCCTTTATGCTGCAATCTAAAGAGTTTGTATATACAGAGAGGAGAATTTCTGGTGTTTTTGACCCACGTGAACTGTTTTTCCACAGTCTGAAGTGGTGAATGTAACATGTATGGCAGTTGCTTTTATATCAGAGATTGTTTTGTTGTGTATTTCAGCATTTCATCAACATAAGTATTGTGCATAACATAGTACTGAGTCTGTTTTCCATATTTTCACATGCGTATGTTCTCGCAGTGACACATGAAATATGAGAATGAAGATGTGTACATTTACTCATGTATAAAACACATGAAACTAAAATACATATGCATATGTTTCACTTGCACCTCTTAGATTAACAGGTTTTCCGATATTTCGGAACCAATGACCATCTCCAGTTTCAACCTATTTTTGTGCCCTTTAAATTTTAGCCATAAGGGAATAAGTCACACAGCATTACTAATCTAACTTTGATCAGCCTTGGGAGTCCCACGAGGAAAAGTCATGAAGCCTCTGGTCAGTTTACAGTCGATCCCTAATCAGACAAAATGCCTAATGATTTCAGTAATGATTTTATAAGGACTCTGGGATTTGTCCTACTGTTATTAAGCAACGCAGAAGAGGGATCATGGAGTACCTCTAGTTTGCCCTCAGTCTAGAGGGTATTTAGTGCATTAGGGCAGATCTCTTAAGAAATGCTTTCTTAAAGGCTGATTCTGCAGCGGAGATTTCCAAGGTATGTAATCCCTTTAGCAGAAACATCAATTTATCTCAGCATGCTGCAAAAACCACAATAGCAAGTAAAACTACAAATCCAGAGATCAGTTTCTGCCTGATATTCAATCATAAGTGCTTTCTGAGACATGCAGACACTGACATTCTGGGCAATTCTTTGGCTGTTTCTAAAAAATTATTTAGCTTGTTTCATTGTAAATCTTTGGAATTGCATCCAACTCCATGACTAGTCCACTCAAACTGCTTATTTTATTGGTTGCATATTTGCAACGCTTTCATTCTAGTCTGCCCAACTCTGTAGTCGCTTTTTTTTTTCTTTTTTTTGAAGAAGGAAAGTCTTTCTAGGGCAAGCTAAAGGGAGAAACTTTATATGGAAGCTCACAGAGGTTTCTCAAATAATTTAATCTCCCTTGAAGCTATTTTTCTACGTGAACCAGTCAGAATCTAATGATATTTTTGAAGAGGAGTTATCACAGAATTCCCTAAAAAAAAAAAAGACACTCCTCCTACTCCTAAACCCCTAACAAAAGGCAAAATAAATCACATTTTAACTTCAAGTGAGGTTCTGATTTAATAAAGACTCCATAAACTTAAGCAGGATTGTTGAGTATAGAGCTGGAATCATGTAGGAGCTTAGTTAGTAAACACACATAACGGTCAAATCTGAAATACTTTTTGCACACAGAGACCGGTGAAAATATCTGTATTTAAATTATTTTAATTTTTAAATAAGGAAGACTAGTAAATTTTTTATTATTCCTGTATTAGCTGTTTTAAATCAGCAAGTTTACGCAAAAGACAGATTGCATGAGTGAAATTAGAAAATGTTGCTGGCTTACTATGAAAGGTGAGAAACTGTTTTCTGTTTTAACAGCATGTTCTGTTTCCAAAGAGTAGGAACTCTCTGATAGCCTCACCTGGAGGGGCTGTGTTCAAAGCTATGTTGATGAAAAAAGACCAGAAAAGATTCCAAGTACCTGTGCACAGCATTGCTAATTCTTGGCTCTTCAGAAACACCAAGTCATTTATGTTCACAAACCAAAAGAATTTCAGAGTCAGAATGAGTGGGACTGTTAGATCACCATTACAAATCTTTTTTTTTTTTTTTTAATCCCCAGCTGCAATGGGGAGACAGCAAATGTGGCTTGACAGAAAAATTGCCAAAATACCAACTATGGCACATGGCGAGGATGTGTGGCTCTGAAATATCTTATTGGATTGTTCTCTAACAGAAAGCACAAGATCTCCCTGACCTATTCAACAGTTGTTGAGAGAACTGACCAAGTGGCAGCTTCACAAGCTGCAGGTATCTCTCCCTAAAGCCTCGTCATTTGGATTCCATACAAGTGAGCTCCCATCAGTTTGCTGTAGCACTCAAGTATAACCTGTTTACAGTGTGGTTTGACAGTGGATTAGTATTCAGCTGCTCTATCCTAGGCCTTCTGCTTCAACTAGGTGTTTTTCACAGATTCATGATCTTTCCAGTCCTCCAGAAAGCAAGTGTCATAGAATCATAGAATCACCATGTTGGAAGAGACCCACTGGATCATCGAGTCCAACCATTCCTATCAAACATTAAACCATGTCCCTCAGGACCTCGTCTACTCGTGCCTTACTCGTCCTTATACGCATTGAGTTTTTCAGTAAAATTTAATCTGTTTGCTGAAAATCTTTATAATATAGAGCACAAGTGCCAAGTCAACAATGGCTGCTGTAGCATTGCAGTAAGATTTATTGCTTGCCGTTTGTAACGCTCCACACCGTCTCAGAAGAACCAGGCAATTCTTATACAATTACAGCGCCATCCTATATACCTCAGAGTCAACCCTCCTGTAGATCAGCAACTCTTAGTATAAATGTCAGTAACCTAATAAGAGCACGTTAAGCAGTTTGAGAACTTCCTCTTACTCTTTAAATACACCTCACCCAGGGAAGAGGGTCCTAAACTTGACCGTGACAAGACACAACCGGCTGCTGTAACAGAGCCCAGGAGCCCTCACGGAGAAAGCTACAGCAGCAATCTTTGGACTGACAGGAGGACAGCTGATTTTTTTTTCTTACCTTTCTATTTAAAAGACTTCTCTGTGCATTGCAGAAGCGTTTCAATTTTGTTATAAAACCTCATTACTTCTTTTTACTGCAGACTTAGTGGAGCCTTCTTGGAGAAATTAATCACATGATTAACTGTGAGATGGTCTTTTAATACTGTATAGACCATATATTGTTGAACGTCCTTCTCGACCCTTTATTTGCAACTTTGGTATTCTCATAGGAGAGAAAATAAGAGACGAATCAATGCAATAAAGTATTTCATCCAGGGCTTCCTGCCCTACCCTAAACCCACATTATTTTAAATCTTATTATTCAAGGAAGGTATGAGATTAAATTCACAACTGTCAGAAGCCATTAAAGTCAGTGGAGCTTTACCTACTTTTTTCCAACAGGGAATCTGGCCAACATCATCTATTTAATTCTTGATTACCTTAATTCAGTGCCTTAAACTGGGGAAGTTTCACAATACAACGGTGACAGAGAAAGCATCTTTAATTTGGAGATTCTATTTGAGACGAGATATGCAGCCTTTAAAGACAATGAGCCTTCATGTGCTGCTGCAGATAGAGGTTATCAAGAGCAGAGGATATTCACAACAGACAAAATGAGGGGAAACAACCCCACAGGCTCCATAATTCCAAAGATCTGGGTAGAAATTTAGTGGAGACAGAACTCCTATATCTACCTGTGAGCCTACAGCTCCACAGAAACAGCTCCTTTCACTTGGTTTGCCCGCTAAGTGGTGGAGCTGCAGTCACCATTTTTGTTGGAAATCCAACCTTCAAATTTAAAAAGGAGCAACAAATCTTGGAGGAGTGGCACTGAGGGAGCAGATCCCCAATCCCACATCGCACCAGCTGTCCCAGGAGCCTCTTTCTCTCTCAGTCCTGATCACTATCATGGTTTGGAGCATTTCTCAGCCCATTAAGAGAAGCAAGTGCCAGTCAAGATGCCTACAACACCCGAGAGCTTTTTTCACAGCTTGAATTACAGCACATGAACTGTACTTTGAAGGCTCTAGAGGCTATTTGGGAAAGAAAATGTTTGGTTTTTTTTCGTTTTTTATGTATTTACACTGCATCTTGGGTCCCAGGTAGTGATGCAGTAGCCCTGACACTGCTGCATCCTCTTTGTTCTCAAAGCAGACACATCTCACCTGAGCACCTGGGGCATATGGTGCCGTAGCTGAAATTCTTTTGACTTGAACTAAGGTGAAACCAGCTGCATGAACCACCACAGCCTCTGAGGTTACTTTTCACCATTTCAAAGGTTGTACAAAAATCTCCTTGCCTCTGTCTAATGGCCAAAGCAGCCCTCTAAAGGCAAGAAATGGAAGAGTTCTGAGAACTATCATATACATTTCAGACCTCTAGGCTTTTTCAAGTGTTTAGCAGTTTAGTTTTCAGTTTTAGACCTTTCTAAATAGGAGTATTTAGTGAAAGATAAAGATTGTAATTCATAGAATTGTGGAATCATAGAACAATTTGGGTCAGAAGGGACCTTAAAGATGCTCCAGTTCCAACCCCTTGCCACGGGCAGGGACACCTCCCACTAAATCAGGTTACTCACAGCCTCATCCAAACCTGTTTTTCAACATTTCCAGGGATGGGGCATCTGCAACTTCTCTGGGCAACCTGCGGAACTCATCACTCAGGCACTGCTGGTGCCTGAGAAAAGTCTTTCTAAAAAGTCTGTATCCTTTTTAGTCAGCTACCTTTGCTGTTGGTGTAATGTTGTGATGTTACATGCAGAGATATTTAGGAGTTTCAAAATAATCAGCAAAGTCAATTCTTTATTTTACAACCAATTAGAGTGCAAACAGCTGAATTAAAATACTACCTGCTAATCTTCTACTGCTTGTATATTTTATGCAGAATTAGGCAGGGCTAAAACACAGAATTAATCGTGGGCTGGGTACTACAGCAAGAGCTGAGACAACCCCAGAGGGGCTCAGCACCTGGCAGGAACAACAACAATGTTCAGCAAGTGCATAATGGGGAAAAAAAAAAATTCAGTCTCAGGAGTGAGATTCTCTTCTCACCACAAGTATAAATCAAGAATAACACTCTTGAAATCAAGAGAGAGAGGTCATAGAGAGAGGAAAATCAGACTTTGATGTATCTAAATATAAATACAACATGTACTACGTTTACCCAAACCTAGCCAGTAATACTTTTCTCCCCACTGGAGATTGTAACACAATCTGTTGCCCCCCCCCAACATATATTATATAGAGATGTGATAGCTCACGCAAGTGAATATGCAAAGATCTGGCAATATTTTCTAGTTTGTTTTGGTGCATTGTAAACCAGTCCATTATCCGTTTCAGTATAAACTTGTCTCTTCAGCTCTTTCTACAGAGAATGAGGTTTGTGCCCTCTACTGCAGCTCTACTCAAATCTATCATTTCATTGACCTGCTGGGAAAAAATGACCCCTGTTTTCTAGTTCATAGATTGGGGTATGTCCACCCAGAAGTTCCTTGTACAGCAGGGAAACCTCAGCTATTTTACTGCCTACAGAGTGAGAACCCTCGGTTCTGGATTATGCCCCTGTCGCTGTCTTTGCCATGTTTGTAGTTGAAAGAAAGGTACAATTTGGAACTTGGCAATCAATGGTAATTGGTCTCTTTAAGTGAAAGGCTCAATTTCATGTGATATCGTACTGATTGGAAATCAATTTTTACCAGCAAAAAAATGTTTTTAGGCATCTCACAAACTCATTCTTAAAGACCTGGATCACAACCATGTTACAGGACCAGAGCATTTGTCTTCATATACATAACGATTCAGACCGTAAAACTTCAGAAAAATTGAAAGTGAAACGTTGATGCAAATGTCCAATCATTTAAAGCTCATTTAGCATCTAGCCTGCTGTGGATTTGTGAAAACAGAACAACAAAAAAGAATGGAATTGTTTCAAAGTTTTTTTCACTACAGATAACGTGCAGCTGCACCACGGATGTACACCATGTAATCTCACTCTGAGAAGAGCAATTGCAACAAGATACAAAATACATAGGTGGCTGGTACACACGCCTCTCCTCCCCTGCTGCACAAGAAATTGGGGAGTTGAACATTCAAACCCATCAGTTCAGACTCTGCCCTCCTTTTTGTTTGGCTAGAGTACAAGCTGTGATGAAATGAATCGCTCTGAACTCTTAGATCCTCAGCTAGCATTATGCTTCTTCACAGCAATACTCAGATAATGCTGTACTTTCTAAATGCATCTATCTGGTACCTGATTCCAAGATGATTTTCCGCATTCTCCAACCTCCTCTAACAGTCTTGGTTTGGCTCCACCTTCTCTGAATTATAAAGGAAAAAAAAAAGGCTTTTTCATTTTTTATTTACTAGGCACATCCACATCTGCTGACTCTCAATGCCAGAGGTCAGTTCCTGCCTCCCTTCAACTCAGCACACCTCCTTTTTGTCTTTTTCGAAAAGAACACTTACATCTCCTGTGCTGTCCCACTCTGCTGGGCTGGGCTTCCCAGGAACCTCTGAAGAGCTACAGAGGGATTTCATCACCCTCACTAATGATCAGTTTAAATGTTCCATTCTCTGTGATGCCAGCCAAGCCCTTGATAAAAAGAATTGGGGTCCATGCTGAGCTACTGCCTGATGCCCTGGCCTTGCAGCCCCCCCGTTCTCCTGCCTGTTCCCTGTCTGGGCACAGCAATGAGCACAGAGTTTGGGAGCAGCAGTCATCTGCTCTTGGGAATACTGCTAAAAGTGGTCTAAATTAGCTTCAGACACACCATTAATTAGTTGACGCTATATAACCTGTGTGGAACTAGAACATCAGTCTGTCTCCAGATGACTTCAGTATTTTTTGCTCATACTAGTATTCCTTGCTCTTTCAAATCTTTTATCCTCTGATTTATAAAGAAAGATTGACCTAACCTGCATTCTATAAGTCATACTTTCCAAGTCCCAAAGCATGCGTTTGTTTGCTTTCCACTGCAGTTTTACAAGCTCAGTCAGCAATGTCCTTCCTATAATACATTGCAGAATTGCAGATATTCCAAATGGAGTCTGACTAGTGATTTTCAAAGTGGCAGAGTAACCGTAGGAGTAGTAACACGCTTGCATTTGTACTTCTGCCAGCATTTTCTCTTCAAGATCATATTTGAATTGCTGGTTTCCCAGAACAAGATAGGAACCCCTGCATCTCTCAGTGCAAAAGCAAATGGTCTAAACCATAATGGCAGGTGTTCCTTCCCAAACACATTTCTCTTGAAGGTGGCAATAACCTTTTCAGAGTAATTCATGTCTAATCTCCTACAAGCAAGCTTAACACACCGAATATACCCACAGCAATGATTTTAGGTGTTGTAAGAAGCATCAATATTAAATCAGTAACATTCATACTCAGTTAATCAAATGCAGCCAGAGCCAAAACCTCAGAGTGATTCTGAAGGCTTTCACCCCCTTTGATTTCCTATCCTTTGGATGAGATGCATGCTACAATCTATTTAGTAAAAATTCCTTGGAGAACTTTGCAACAACACTTCGGTACAAAACTCTGGCTCGAATCCATCTCCTACAATTATATTTCGCTATCAATAGCCTCTCCCCTTTGCAGTCTTACTCTTCCACCCTGAAACATATTCTAACATACAATGCCGAGGAACTGCTGCGTTATACCTTGGAGGGGGCATCATATTAACACTGAGAATATTGATTCCGATTTAAACTCTGTTTAAATTGATGCTTTAAGACAGAAGATACCACACAGAATCACTGCTAATGATTGCCAACTCTCCCCACGAGATTATATCTGTGGATGGGTTACTGTTTGGATCAGTCAGAAGCTACTTACTCCCCATAGCTCCCAAACTTGACACAACTAGGGGTTCTGCAGTTCTTCTCAGCCTGAGTATGTTTTCCTGTTGAGACAGCACGGTACCTGGGTCTCAAGTTGGTCAGACACTTCCCCTCAGACATAAGTTTCAAGGGAATGTGAAAGCTCAGACAGGAGGCCTAGATAACATTTAAGTGCCATCACTTTTACGGGAAGCGTTTTCCACTGTGACAGCTCTGCCACACTGGTGTCACATCCCTCTTTACACTTCATCACACCTGTTCACCCTTTGGTGCCTTGATGAATCAATTAAAGCATTTTCTTGCCTTCTCTCCTCATCCTTTTGCATCAGTATGGGACAGTTGGCTCACAGAATGATAAACTTCCCTATCTAGATTTTCGAAGTTTTCCTGAAATACCTGTTCCACATGTAAATCGGGTATAGCAGGATGATAATAGAATATTTATCTGTCTCTTTGTTTGTGTTCTTGCAAAATTTACGAAACAGTGGCTCTCATCACCCAGAACTGGTAGACTGTAAAGGAGGATCTAGTTAACTCCTTAAAGTACGGGACTTGCAACTATTACTACTATCAAGGCCGCTATGTTTGGTTTGCTTTGTATAATCTTGGGGTCTGGTTCCTTACAATGGAACCAAATTTGGGTTCCTAGTAGAAGAGCCTTGTGTTTCAGAAGCAATACACGACGACGAATCTCATTTCAATTAAAGAGTGCTACAGGCACTCGACAGCTTGGAAAATACAGCTTCTACTACATTCACAGGAATATGGGTTAGAATCTACATTTAGGTAGTCATATTAAAAAATATTTATATCGTGTTATGGAACAGGCTGCCCAGGGAGGTGGTTGACTCACCTTCCCTGGAGGTGTTTAAGGTGCGGGTGGATGAGGTGCTGAGGGACATGGTTTAGAGATTGGTGGGAACGGTTGGACTCGATCATCTGTTAGGTCTCTTCCAGCCTGGTTGTTCTACGATTCTATGATTCATTGATGTTAACATTTTTCTCTAAATAGTGTTTGTATGACGGGTCCAACCCATAACACGCTTTTGTATAGCATGGAATTTGAGATACAGGTTTTATCCCAAGCACGAATAAAACCATGCTACCCATTAAAACTTTTCTTAACCTGTTGCAGCTGCAAAGAAGTGTTCTGAGTCTTTCCCACAACACTTTTTCAAGAAGGTAAGGTAAACGAAATTAGTGTTAAAGATTCTGTAACCTTTAATTCATTGAATTAGGGATTTCCTAATTAGAAAAGAAAGCAGTTCCAGGAAAAGTGACGTGCGAGTATTTACTTTCTGTATAAAGACTTTTTTGATTAAAAGATATTGGAACAGATAACACAACAAAATTAGTTTTTACTGTGATGGCGAGGTTGAGGTTTCTGCTGTTGCTAGGATATCCTGCCCTATCACAGCCAATCTTGACGGTGAAAATTGTTGCCTTAATTTCCCAGTGGTCCATGCTACTTCTGACTTCGGCTTCATTCTGGTTAATCACGCTGTCATTCTCACTACAGATTGCCTTTTGACATCTTCATCTGCAAAAAAGATTCTACAGTCAAGCCTGACTATGGTGAGTCGATTCTGGTTTAGTGTTTGATGGGAAAGGTAGGACTAGATGATCCAATAGGTTTCTTCCAACCTGGTTATACTACAATTCTATGATTTGGTGTTTTACTGGTGGCCAAGACCGAATTTGCGGTTGAGTTTCTTATGAAAAGAAGAGCTTCGCTAAGCATGAGGGATACAGCAACTGAAGAGATCTTCTGCTTGGTAGGGGCAGGCATGGACCGTGTCTGAGGAAATGCAGTTGGAGCAGTGATCGCATTTGGTTCCCAGTACTGCAATATCAAGAACCATTTATACTGTTACCAGGAAAGTCAGAAAACGGAGTCTTCCCCTGCTTGTGCCGATTTAAATAACAAACCAGAATAGAGCTGCTTCTGATTTACACCTGAGAACTGAAGAGCGCATTACACTTGTTACCATCATCCCAGATGGCAGATCCTGTTGAAGACGTGCATTTAGACATTTCAGACAACTTTTTTCCCCCTTAAAATATAATTCCTCAGATTTTGCTGTGATTTCTACTAGGCTGTTCATAACATGTAATAGATTGTTCATAATGTGTGATCCATTGGGATAACACGTCACGTATTAATTCCCTCACATAGTTAAAATCCACACCCCCAGCTAGCGACACATTTGCCCCCTCTAAGGCAGATGCATAGTGCAGTGGGATGTCACATACCCCCAACAGAGCACACCCTGCAAACTGTCAAATGTTGCTTAAAAACCTGTTTTGAGGGTGAATGACGTGTCTGCCGACAGACTTTGCCTGAAGAGTAGCATAAAAGACCTGTGAAATCCAAAAAAGGTGACTTCTAGGAGGCTGAAAACTGGTCATCTGTCTGCAAAATAAAACTAAACTGTATGGCACATAAGGTAAGAAATTAATTCAGTTAGAAAATGAAAATAGAAACTGTACTTCTTACACAATTATATCNATAATGTGTGATCCATTGGGATAACACGTCACGTATTAATTCCCTCACATAGTTAAAATCCACACCCCCAGCTAGCGACACATTTGCCCCCTCTAAGGCAGATGCATAGTGCAGTGGGATGTCACATACCCCCAACAGAGCACACCCTGCAAACTGTCAAATGTTGCTTAAAAACCTGTTTTGAGGGTGAATGACGTGTCTGCCGACAGACTTTGCCTGAAGAGTAGCATAAAAGACCTGTGAAATAAAAAAAAGGTGACTTCTAGGAGGCTGAAAACCAGCCATCTGTCTGCAAAATAAAACTAAACTGTATGGCACATAAGGTAAGAAATTAATTCAGTTAGAAAATGAAAATAGAAACTGTACGTCTTACACAATTATATCCAAACTATATGCTTTTTTCCCCCTCAAACATGCTATTACTTCCCCTGCTGTATGTGTTTACTGTGTCTGCAAACCACATTAGATCCCAATTTCCACCAGAGAATACGCACAGTTGTCAAAGTTATACCAGTAGAGAAATGCAACAAAACCCTGTGCTGTTATACCGTATGTAGGAATGAACAGGAAGCATTTTAGTATTCTGAATAATTTATCGATGCTTTTGAAAAGCAGATGTGCTCTCATTATCACTGCTTCTCTGATAACTTCTGCTCCTACTACCAAGATTTCTTCTGGTGCCGCTCATCTACTATTTTTTTCTCCCACAATTATAAAAGCAGACCACTTATTTCAGAAAAGTGAAGAAACAGTACAGTCTTTGCAGAAGATTTCTCAACAATTACTCCTATTTTCTTAGAAAAGAGCAGAAAGATCATTGGATGCTCTTAGCACCTTCCTTGACACCCAACAGGTATCTTGTCTGTGAAAATATCAATTGAACTAACAGCTATTAGTTTCACTAAGGGCATCTAAATTTAAAAGGATATTTCTTACAAAAATTAATACTCAACGTAACCTAATAGAAGAACTTAAAGCTTCAAGAAGACAGGATAGCCCAAGGTGAATCTGGCTAATGTAGTAGCTAAGTGGAAGTACATGTAGTTGCAGGGCACTAGAACAGGGAAGCAGGTAAGGAGTCAACTCAAAGTGTGGCTAATGAAGCAATTTAATTTGTTTGGAGCATATAACCCAAACCCAGGTTGAATACCTAGTCCCAATATAAAGTTTTGGCTTTGCAAGTACACCAAATGGCAAATAAAAAGGCCTGTTTTTTTTAAATAAAGCTTAGAGATCTGCTTTGTCGAAGAGANAGTCAACTCAAAGTGTGGCTAATGAAGCAAATTGTTTGGAACATATAACCCAACCCCAGAATGAATTCCTAAACCCAATATAAAGTTTTGGTTTTGCAAGTACGCCAAACGGTAAATAAAAAGGCCTGTTTTTTAAACAAAGCTTAGAGATCTGCTTTTTTGAGGAGTTTCCAGAAAGGGTTTCTAGTTAATATCATTACAATTCCTCTGCTAACTCAAATTATCTTACCAGTAAAGACATCACTTCCCTTTACAGGGAGGCTAAAACTGGAATTAACACTCATATAAAATAATTACACACACACCACATATGCAGCAGTGACACACGTGTACTAAACTCCGAATTCAAGTGATAAATTGCATTTTTCCAGCACCGCTGACCGCCTCACCTGCACTCTGCCCACTAATCCATCTTTGCCAGGACTACCTCTAACCTTCCAAACCTATCAGCTGCTTGCAGACAACCATCATTTTTTTCAGATAATAACCTGCTAAGAAAAAAATGTTTTCTTCCTTCCTACAAATGAGGAATTTGCCCCCAAAATGTATCGGTCTGAGGTTCAGGGCACTCAGAGTACTAACAAGTTTAAAGTCCAATATCTCAGAACACTTGAAGGTTAGAAATGAGTACTTTATATAAATGGAGAAGAGCTACAAATTCACCCCCACTAATTGTTGAATATAGACTTTTCCAGATGTAAAGGTTTTTACTTCAGTCCTGTTAGATCATAGAACGTAAAACTTCCAAACCGGGAGGCACAGAAAGGCTCTCAGCTCACACTTAAATGCTCTAAAGCTAATTATTCAGGTTCTTTGCCTTGAAAAGCCTGTAGAATCAATGAGCACTGAGGAAGGCTGGTACAAAGGAAATAAAGAGAAGGGTGCATACATACACGATGCTTAAAAACTTCAAAACACATCTACTACTATCTGGCGATGCGCTTTATCAGTCTGTTTATTCACATCATATCAGCTCCATGCATGGATGAATCTTTGCAGTCTGTCACACCATAGATTTTTCTTTTCTTTTATGGCATGCACAAAAGACCAAGAGATGTTGCCAGCGTTTCCAGTATGTGGGTGCATATACAGAGATCAAGTGAAATCAAGGACTGTGCTCTGCCTCAACAGAAGGCATAACATTCAACAAAAATACCAAAGAAACCATCATCACCCCTCCACCTCTACGTAACGCACTGTTATGGAAGGATATAAGACACTGTAAAGCAACAAAGTGCCCTTATGTAATCTAAAGCTCTCACTCCTAAGAAAAGCTCCGTCCATCTCATTTCCCTCATCTACAACTGGTGAGTCAGCATGATCCAGCATTTGTGAAACCTCGGGAAGAAGCAGACCTTCCCATGCAGGGTACCAGCAGGCTACTTGTCCTCCTTCCTTATTGCCCTATTGATTGCCCCCTTTCATGTACAAAGAGCACAGCACTGGGGAAGACAAATAGCCAAGAGCCTGCCCTGACCCCTCCCTTCCTCCTCATGTCGCAGGAAACAGGAGCCCTTGGAACATGGTTTTGGGTCACTGCTGAGCGCACCTGCCAATGAGAACAGCAGTGAGCTTGTGCAGTGACTGAGGAGGGAAAGGCAAATCTGCATGTGCTCCCCCTCCTGATGCAGCTCGCTTCGCAAGCACCTGACATACTTGCACTTACCCTTCACCATCCCCTTGAAAAATTCACGTTTTGTGCAGGTATCTTCTCCTTTTCCATCATGGGAACTTGTTTTTTTTACTATTATTTTTAAAAATTCTAATATAACCAAAGATACTACTAAGTGGCAGAAATTAATCTAGCCACTTGTGCAAGAGCTCATAATCTAAATCACCTCCTCTGAATATCTGTGTGATACTAAATTGGTAACAGAAAAAAGTGAGGATTCTTGTTTCCTTATAGCCCTACAGTTTCTCTCTCCCTTTATGTTCGAGCTTGTGAGCAGTGAAGACAATTTTTCTTCTTTCTCCTTAGCAATGAATCAAAATGGCTATGATGACAGTGCAAAATAATTAGATAGTCATTATTAATATTTTAACAGCAGTAATCAGAGTGTACTAATGTGACAGCAATGCAACGCTGACAGTTTCTAAAAAGAGTTTTAAAAGACTGAAGATCAAGGAATGTGATTAGCAGATCACAGAACACTTCCAGCTAACTGTGTTTGTGACCAGAGCTGGTCACATGCACACAACCTCTAGAGGAAACACCCCATAAGCACCCAAACATTTTTAATCCTTAGATTCCTGCAGAATAGTTGATTTGTTTTCTAACCATTTGCAAGCCATGTGTTCTGAAAATATTTGAAATCTTGGTGGTCTAATTCAGTGATTTAGAAAAGGTCATGCTTGTCAGGAACCCTAACAGATACTGTTCTCAGCTTGCTTTGTTTCAATGATCATAGATAACAAGATTGCAGTGTAATAGTAGCACCTGGATTTAGGAACTAGTCTTGGTGTGGGTGCAGTTTGTGGCATCTTCACCCCAAGAAGCTTCCAGAAAGCCCAGGATATCCGCTTCCCAAGTTCTCCTACAAAATCACACCACTGAGGGTAATATCATATTGCCATTTGTACTTCAGGATTTAATGACCGCACACCTTATGTTTTTTAGGTAGAGTCCTTTGTGTAGGCATAGAGAAAATACTAAACTGAACCTGAAAAATTATGGAAGAAAACATGACATTNGGATATAAGACACTGTAAAGCAACAAAGTGCCCTTATGTAATCTAAAGCTCTCACTCCTAAGAAAAGCTCCGTCCATCTCATTTCCCTCATCTACAACTGGTGAGTCAGCATGATCCAGCATTTGTGAAACCTCGGGAAGAAGCAGACCTTCCCATGCAGGGTACCAGCAGGCTACTTGTCCTCCTTCCTTATTGCCCTATTGATTGCCCCCTTTCATGTACAAAGAGCACAGCACTGGTGAAGGAAGACAAATAGCCAAGAGCCTGCCCTGACCCCTCCCTTCCTCCTCATGTCGCAGGAAACAGGAGCCCTTGGAACATGGTTTTGGGTCACTGCTGAGCGCACCTGCCAATGAGAACAGCAGTGAGCTTGTGCAGTGACTGAGGAGGGAAAGGCAAATCTGCATGTGCTCCCCCTCCTGATGCAGCTCGCTTCGCAAGCACCTGACATACTTGCACTTACCCTTCACCATCCCCTTGAAAAATTCACGTTTTGTGCAGGTATCTTCTCCTTTTCCATCATGGGAACTTGTTTTTTTTACTATTATTTTTAAAAATTCTAATATAACCAAAGATACTACTAAGTGGCAGAAATTAATCTAGCCACTTGTGCAAGAGCTCATAATCTAAATCACCTCCTCTGAATATCTGTGTGATACTAAATTGGTAACAGAAAAAAGTGAGGATTCTTGTTTCCTTATAGCCCTACAGTTTCTCTCTCCCTTTATGTTCGAGCTTGTGAGCAGTGAAGACAATTTTTCTTCTTTCTCCTTAGCAATGAATCAAAATGGCTATGATGACAGTGCAAAATAATTAGATAGTCATTATTAATATTTTAACAGCAGTAATCAGAGTGTACTAATGTGACAGCAATGCAACGCTGACAGTTTCTAAAAAGAGTTTTACAAGACTGAAGATCAAGGAATGTGATTAGCAGATCACAGAACGCTTCCAGCTAACTGTGTTTGTGACCAGAGCTGGTCACGTGCACACAACCTCTAGAGGAAACACCCCATAAGCACCCAAATATTTTTAATCCTTAGATTCCTGCAGAATAGTTGATTTGTTTTCTAACCATTTGCAAGCCATGTGTTCTGAAAATATTTGAAATCTTGGTGGTCTAATTCAGTGATTTAGAAAAGGTCATGCTTGTCAGGAACCCTAACAGATACTGTTCTCAGCTTGCTTTGTTTCAATGATCATAGATAACAAGATTGCAGTGTAATAGTAGCACCTGGATTTAGGAACTAGTCTTGGTGTGGGTGCAGTTTGTGGCATCTTCACCCCAAGAAGCTTCCAGAAAGCCCAGGATATCCGCTTCCCAAGTTCTCCTACAAAATCACACCACTGAGGGTAATATCATATTGCCATTTGTACTTCAGGATTTAATGACCGCACACCTTGCGTTTTTTAGGTAGAGTCCTTTGTGTAGGCATAGAGAAAATACTAAACTGAACCTGAAAAATTATGGAAGAAAACATGACATTCAGCTCTTAAACTGTGCACTTTTCATGTATGTAAGCATCAGCTCATCTCACGGTGACACGACTCCTTCTTGCTGCTCCTTAGACAGTAGAAAGGATGAAGCAATTAACACTATTCAGATGGAAATGGAAAAACAAATGTTCCAGAATCAAGTTTCCTTGTGATAGCATTTTAGGTCACACATGGCCAGCACGTTTCAGCCACACCCCTTTCTACAAAAACTACGGGTGGAAGTTACATACATATAAATGCCCACTGGGAAAATTCTATGCAGTTATTTGGTTTTGCATAGAGTTAATTAAGAGCTAAAGTCAACCTCCGAAGAATGAGAGAGTATAGGTTAATGTGTTCTGCTCCAAAAGGCCTCTGGGTGGATGAATTCTACAGTCCTTGTCTCTGTGAAAACAAATTTCCCTTCAGTTTTAGTGCGAGTTACATTTCCATGGGATGTACGTTTCCATAAGACGCTGTCTTATTTTATTTATCTTGCAAGGGTGAGCAGTTAATAGGTCTGGGATTCACATCTTGGAATCAAAGGAGCGTAGGTATTTGAAACCTGATGCTTATACCATTCAAATACCTGCTCTGGGACATGCTCTGCGTGTTATCCCATTTTCTTCTCACAAGTCACATTCTGTAATAAAACCTTTATATTCTCAAGTTTTTTTGACTACCATGAACTTACCAGAAAACTCTGCTTTAAAACAAAAAAACCTAAGATGATGAACATTGGATAATATGGGTTGACAAATTTAGCAGCCTTTCCTGGACCTGCATGTGATAGCAACATTGGGCTCGGTCATAGGCACAAGAGGTGTCTAGGTTCTGTAAAAAAATTAGGAAGATCTTATTGACCAACCTCAAAACAAACAGAGGAAGCAATAAGAAATATCAGTGACAAACATTTTGTTTGTTAATTGTTTAAATGGGAATTGCTTATAATTACCTAAGTTTTAATGGTTTTCTAAAGGAAACAGAACAATTCTCGGCTAACAGTCTGCTTTGTTAGGAGTAAAGAGGGTTGTAAGTGCACCGTACTATTATCTGTGCCTCCCTTCGTATGTTGTGATTATGTGTTCAGTAAATAGCATCCAGACTTAAAAGATCTTGTTGTGAAATCAAGCAACATTAACTCATTAAGTCAATAATTCATGGATTCTTTTATCTAAAGTGGCAACATCACACCATCAATTCACAAAACAGCCACTTCTCCGAAGTGTATGTGATGATAATAATGGATTTTCTAACAATACACTCTCAGAGCAAGGTCACTGCGCACAGATGCAGTGGACGCCATGATCTGACCTAGGTCAGCAAAACAAGCTTTATTATTGAACCTAATTATGAACTATCAAGATAATGGCCTAGACTAAACTGTTTCCTAGGGGATTATTTAGGAACTAGTCAGCCATTTTAGGTTCAAATCTATTATTGAGCACTACCTTCCAAAGTAGAGAGGTTGCTGCTAGTATATACCATGCGTGCTAGTACAGGACATGCACACACACACCCTACATCCATTTAAAAATATTCCCATACGTGCCAAAGATAACGCACACGCACGTAGCACACATCCAGTCCAAACTGAACTGCATTTTTGAGGAGTCCAGTCTAGTCAAGGGAAAGCACAAAGAAATGGAGATGTGCAAATCTGCATGGGCATCCACTAAGGGGTAATAATCCAAACTTTGTACTTGGCTTTGTCTAGAGATACCAAACCTTTAATACAATAATCTTTTAATGCAGCCCGATTGTAAATCCAGTGCAAATAAGTGAAGAGAAATGAGACAAAAACTGCTGGGGGTACCACTGTCTGTTTCAGGCGAGCCATAGTAAAACTCATGATGTTCATTATGTCTTTCAAATTTATTCCTTAAGAGAGCTCATGTAGGAAAAGTGTTTCATGCTTCTTATATTTCCCTGATTAGTTAAAATTAATGCGGGGGATCAAAGCTGCCTACTGTGATTTTTATTCAGCTGAGGGTATTTTTACTTTTTTTTTTCCTTCTCCCCCTAGAAAGATAAAGCACTTCAGTTGAGTTTTCAGCCAGAAAAGTCATTAAAATGTTTCCTTCCCTTGTGTGTCTCACACTGTAATTCTCCCAGGTATATAGAACTGACTCATTATTATTTTATATTTCAGCTCACGTAATTATACCCAAGTTTCAGAGAGGACTAGTTCCTTGAGATCAGAGTTCTTGTTGTGTTAGAAGTGAAGCCAACCTCTGAGTATTCCTGGCAGGGGAAGATTGATTCCCTGTATGATTCCCTCAATTATTTAAAATGATCTTGTTTTTATTTAAGGTTTTGATTCATATTATAATTAGAGACCTATTTTAGAGATGTTTGTTTTTCCGAGATCAGAGTTCTGTTGCTGTGATAAACTTCTCATCTTTAATCCAGCTTCCAGTCCCAGTGAACCAGTCAACCTGTATGAATTAACATGATGTGATTGACCCTGTACCTTGCCTGTGGGTTTGTAATGAGATCCAACCCCTGGGAAAACACGTAGGGAGAAGGGAGGGGGCAGCTCAGCCTGAAACCTTTCCTTTAACTGGTTGGCCTGTGAACCCATATGAACTGGATCTCCCATAGAAGTTACGATTTGAAAGTAACCCTTTCAAATCACACTTGGAAAGGTTCACAGAGCTCCAGTGCTAATACACTGGGGCAATTTGCAGAAAATTTTGTATTCCTTCACTCCATGCTGACAAAGACTGAAGGTTCACAAGCTCTAGGCCAAAAGAAGTCATGAGGGAAAAGCAGTTTTTCACAAAAATCAAGATAAAAGAGTGACTTAGTCATACATTGATGGAAAGAGTCTTTAGGAATAAATCTAAGAGGGAAGAAGAGGAGAAAAACCTACTTTTGAAAAGCCACTGCTGGAAAAAACTATCTTTAAGAAATCGAGCTTTCTCCATTTCATCTCCTGAATTAGCCAGAGAGTGTTTATGCACTATTACATAGATTTCTACAGCAAAGTCTTCTTTTGTATATTTATTTATTTAATAAAATCTAGAACAAATTGAGAGTTGTGTTAGAAATAGCTGCCTAGGGAAACATTTCCAGCCATGTGAGTCAAAGGGTGCTTTAAAGTTTCTTTGAAAAAAAAATATGTGCAATATTTTATGTACTTTTCCTGTTGACATAACAAGGACAAAGAGCAGAAACTTTCTGATTAGAATTGGAGGTGCTGGTAGCAACATTGACACAAGACAAGAGCGTTAGGCAGTAGAAGTGCATATCAGGTATACGACATTCCAACAAAGGCATAGATGAAACATCAAGCATTTGTTCTATCCAGCTCCTAAAGGGCCCCAAACAGTTATTTTAGAAGAGATTCAGAAGAAAAACAAAAAAAAACAGTTTAAAAAAAATACACAGGGATTTGACACAAAAAAGGAAAATCCTAAGGCCATGAAACCCCAAGGAAGACGTTTGAAACACTAGCAAAATGTTCAAGAACTGAGAACACAAAAGGGCAGAGAACCTTGGTGAGGGGGGGAAGAAATAAAAGTACAGTTGAACAGAGCTATGATGCAGTAGAGAAAACATTGATGAACCCAGACCTTTTGAAAGAAGTTTTGAGGGAACAACCTATGAAGATACCTGAGTATAAGTACAGCTTGCTCCTGATGTGGAAATTAATGAAACTATGTCATTTTACAACAGAAAAGTTAAAAACATCCTTCAGCTAAAAGCACATTGTTGTGTTTAACAGCTCTATATAAATTTCTTCATGATGAGAGGTGAGGCCCTGGCCCAGGTTGCCCAGGGAAGCTGTGGCTGCCCCATTCCTGGAGGGGTTCAAGGCCAGGTTGGATGGGTCTTGGGCAGCCTGGTCTGGTGGGAGGTGTCCCTGCCCATCACAGGGGGTTGGGACTGGGTGATCTTTAAGATCCCTTTTGGACTCAAACTATTCTATGATTGCCTTTTTTTTCCTGTGTACGCACACTGATCTGGTTTTACATACATATATGGCTTTTGTAGGTAGAATTAGCCTTTTCCATAACTTCATGATACATATGTGCTGAATCAGGCCAACACATTGCTTCATACATAAGTGCAAGCAACAAAATCAATAGTCTGGGGCATTATCTGATGCAGCCAGCCAGTGGAAGGCACTTCACATTTTATTTACGCTGTTCCTGTTCACTGTTTTAAAACAAAGCATCACAAAAGGATGTTAGCTTTTCACTATAATTCTTCTACACTTCTAGATTTTGATAAGGAAGGAAATGCAGAACAGATACGCTTACAAAAATTTAAGAGGCAGGATACTTTAAAGTATTTAAAACTAAGTGTTATTTAATTGCATTTCAAGGAATACAACATCTCTCTTCCCCTGGCTTATCTTGAACTCAATATTAAAAATAGAGGTAAGATGGAAAGGCATCAGGTCAATCCTTCAATAATGGTAAAAAGAAACTTCTCGACAGGCTGGATCCTACTTCTAACATGTTCTTCCTACCTTCCTATAGTCCTTAGTTGTTCCCTATCCTGGCTGAAATCAGCTCTTTTTATCTGATTGTGACTGTAGATCAGTATCAGAGCAGCAGAGTTACCGACTACAATAAGAGGATACACAGCTTTTGTGCTAATAAGCACTTCTTTTTAAATGCTAAGAGCAATTAGTCCTTTTGTGTCAAATATTGATTATGCAGAGTGATAGACAAAACCCCCACACAGCCTCATTCTTCTTTCTTCTAGATTTCTAAAGAGCAGAACTGGCTTAAAGCAGTTGTAAAGCAGGGTGATATTCCATCTTTGGAAATCAAGAGCAGCTTAGCTGTTTTGGAAAGCAACTGTGGTGGGTTCGACATGTGTGAGAAAAGCAATTTCTCATGTGTTTCTTTTTCAGCATGAAAATATCCACTATTGATATTAGCTTTCTAGACCAAGTATGAAGAAGGTTCTTTCAGAAAGTTCTAGTCATGAATAATTTTAGCTGTTTCTAGTTAAATCTGTTTCTTTTTAAAAATTTTTTTTGCACAGTTAATCTACATGCATTTGACTTAAAATTTTCTTTCTAAAGAGTAAACACAGTGTAAAGTTTGTGCTTTTAGAATCATCTTCTATATTAATTATGCAGGTCTGGCATGACAATATCCTTAGACGCCATAATCCACGACCACCATGTGCTTATGTATATCTCAAATTGGTTGGTTTATTTACAAAGCACGTAGTATCGATGAAATTATTTTGGAGTGGCTTTTATAAAAAAGTTTAAATAATAAATAACTGGTATATTGCAACAGCACAAATACAAGTTCTTTCTAAACCATAAAAATGCTCCTGTTTATAGAAAGATACTCCTTGGAAACAGCATTTAAAGACATCTTAAGAGGATGCTGCTAAAACATTAGCAGTTTCTCGATGCATTTAAACTAGACATACAGAAACAGTGAAAAATTAATTACCTGGCCTAAGAGTCACCTAAATTTCACTGGTAGCAACACTACATAGTCAAGAATTACAGGAGGCCTTGCAAGACGGTTATTACATTAACTGACTCTAAGTGTTTAATAGTCCTATGATTAGTCCTTTAGGTCTATTTTCATCTCCATATGGGAATCCTTGAAATCAGAGCAAAAGAAAGGTGGAATTTCCAAATTTTCAGCGATTTGTTGAAGGTTTCTTTTCGAAACTGAAACATAACGCTTTCATATGCAGATTAAAATAAAAGCATAACCTTTCCTAATTTCATGTCAAGAGTAGGAAGGCATTTAATTTTGTAATGCAACTGCAGCTGCTTTTTCTTTGGTTCTATATTGCTGCACTGCTGCTTCACACAAGTGACTGTAAAGCCATTTCATGAACTACCCATTGATCCCTATGAATTTATTAAACACACTCTGGACCTTATTATAACAGCATCCTCGAAAGACAAGCATTTTGAGTGTCACGGGGAGATGTTGCTGTAATAAAGGAGAATTTAATAGGCTTTCATGCACAGTGGTATTTGAGAGCCAGAAAATTTTCAAAGAGAATAACGTAAGTAAGCGCCTAATAAGGAAGGTGTATCCTATACATATTGCAGTTTGAAGATTTCTTGATACAGCATATTAAATCCATAGAAGAGTTCTATTCTCAGACATACAGATGAACATACTAGCCTGTATCATATTCATGCTTTGGAGAGAGGATGCAATTTGACAAGAAAACTAATACACTTCTATTACTGTTTTCCCTCCACAAAGATGAATTCAGAGTATGAACATAATAAAACTGATAACTGATGTTCCCATAAAACTGATGGGAACATTAAGTTCCTGGGAAGGTATTAAAAATCTGTACAAATTGGTCATAATTCACATTTCAGGGGGTCATTTTTTGATGCTTTTTGATGCTACTAGACCTGTTTAAGACCTCTAAATACAGTTCTAAATACAGACCTGGGCGCCTAAAATCCCCGAGTACCCTAGCCAGTGCCTGTGCTCATACTACAGGTATTTGTGCAAAAGCATTACAAATATAAGAGCTAAACATTTATTCAGCTAACACAAATGTCTTTAAGATTATCTGAATTTGACACATGCAAAAACACTACAATGTATTTTGGCAAGTGCTTATTAGCACTTTCATTTATGAAGCCTGAACATCTTATATTGGTTATTAATAGAATCATAGAATTACCAGGTTGGAAGAGACCCATCGGATCATCAAGTCCAACCATTCCCATCAAACACTAAACAATGTCTCTCAGGACCTCGTCTACTCGTGCCTTAAACACCTCCAGGGAAGGCGAATCAACCACCTCCCTGGGCAGC
>WAAB01005850.1:59845-109065 GCA_013389865.1 Piaya cayana | reverse complement strand
TTGCTCTTCTCTGGACTCGCTCCAGAGCCTCAACATCCTTCTTGTGGTGAGGGGCCCAGAACTGAACACAGGATTCAAGGATCGGTCTCACCAGTGCCGAGTACAGAGGGAGAATAACCTCCCTGGACCCACTGGTCACACCGTTTCTGATACAAGCCAGGATGTCATTGGCCTTTAGAGAATGAAAGCTTTTTTTCCTTTTAAAAAAAGAAAATTACCCACAAAACTCCTGATTGCATATCAAATTCTTCAAATTAAGTTTAACAAAAAGTTATTTGCAGTGCATTTGTATTCTTTTCATGCCCTAACTGTTGGAAGGTAGTCAGAAAGAGGCAAGATATTATATTTAAATTAAATTTGTCAATTGAAAGAGATGTCTGTAAACATTTAGAAAGAAATATGTATCTATTATTTAATATTAGATGAGAGGACACTAACAATTTCCTGTAAATTCAGCAATTACAATGAATAACCACTATTGTGGGAAACAATATATAGCCAGGATTATATCATTCTTTGATTGGGGATTTTTTTTCCTTGCGAACATTTTTAAATACATGGAATTACTCTCTTTATTTTTCATGTAAAATAAGCTTTCTCTCTCAGTTCACGTAATTGGTTTACTAAAGAAAAATAGTAGCTTCTATATAATGTAATTTAGGATAAATTAGAAACTTTGAAATATGCGTTTCTGTTGTGCAAATCATTTTAATCTAGCTTTACCACTAACCTATTGACAATAATAACATCTGAAATGTTTTCCTGGAATGAAAGAGGAAAAATTCGCATTTTAATAATGTATCATGTAACAAAATAAGATATAATTGCACTACAATTGCTGACCACTACTCTTGTTGTAGTGACTTCTGGAGAGTCTTTTACATTCATTAGCTTCCTATAGGACCTAGTTCCTGACCTCAGAAAGGAGAAACAGTCCAGTTGCTGGAAGAAGGTGGATTAAGGAGTGTTATGGAGCTCATTTGGATACAGACTGGTGGAAGTCTGTCTAGAAAGCTGCCAGGAGGAGAGGGACCTGGGGGTGTTGGTCGACAGTGACTGAACATGAGCCAGCAGTGTGCCCAGGTGGCCAAGAAGGCCAATGGCATCTTGACTTAGATCAGAAAGAGTGTGACCAGCAGGGCCAGGGAGGTTATTCTCCCTCTGTACTCGGCACTGCTGAGACCGCTTCTTGAATCCTGNTGCCCAGGGAGGTGGTTGATTCGCCTTCCCTGGAAGTGTTTAATGTACAGGTAGACGAGGTCCTGAGGGCCATGGTTTAGTGTTTGATAGGAACGGTTGGACTTGA
Organism: Piaya cayana; assembly: GCA_013389865.1. Classification (NCBI taxonomy): domain Eukaryota; kingdom Metazoa; phylum Chordata; class Aves; order Cuculiformes; family Coccyzidae; genus Piaya; species Piaya cayana. Next base: position 107,759 of record WAAB01005850.1, on the reverse strand, counting down.
TGATCCAGCGGGTCTCTTCCAACCTGGTTGTTCTATGATTCTATGAGTTAAGACCCCTGCCCTGTCCTGCCAGCATACGTAGAGCTACTTGCATGCTCTGAGGTTATAAGCACAAGCTTTCAAAAAAAACCTTTTTCAAGCTTTCAGATTGGTATAATCTCTAAAAGTAAGTTTCTACTCAAGGGCAGAAGAGGCACCAAGTAGCTGTCTAGCAAATGAGAGCTACCCTCAACCTTCGGAGCAACTTTTTTTTCCACAAGAATTAATTAACTTAAAGCATCGTTCCTGCAGCCAAAACTTGATACACCGATGCGGGAAGATTAATACAGCTAAGCATCAGAGACGAAGAATTTCCTTCTAATTAAAACTTTCTGGCAAGATAACTGAATTGCCCTCATATTAAAGATTAATGCTTTCGATAGGTTTGATGGCTCACTATCCCTTGTAAATCAGCACAGAAGGATGCTTAAATAATTGATTCGAGCTTATTAATTGCAAAAATAAATAAATATCACAGCATCTGCAGCAACTTTGAAAAGCTGAGTACTAATCATTTATAAGTTTTAGTTGTTGTTGTTATAGACTGTATTAGTGGAGTAACTAAAGCATTCCCGCCTTGAGGCTTCACCTTGCGTATTAGACAAAAGCTCAGACCCATGTGGCAGCATGGAAATGCTCTGTTTACTAGAATAAGCTTCTTCCTTTCACTTCGACAAGTCTGCAGCTGAGCATTAATCTGCCCTCACCAGCATTAATCTGTCCGAGAGGGTATATACCAAAGGGAAAATCAGCTTCCAGGCAGTGGTGACACAGAGCCTCTCCAAGACTAAGCCCTGAGGATTCCTTTGTGCTGTCATTCCGGACTTCACTCTGTGCCTGCAGTTATTTTCCGTTCATGGACTTCTCTGTCTCTTAACCAGTAAAAGCAAACCCTATTCCACATAAAGGCCTCTTGACTCGAACACGTGCAATATAGTTTATTTCAACATGAATTCAGATGCAGTTAGTTTTAAGTTCTGCTCTGCCAGAAGCTCCACGTTAGATGTACTTTAATTTGAGTTTCTGTTGAGTGACAACAGAATTGACCTTGAACTAGGGAATATCACACACTTTAGAGATTCTTGATTTTAATTCTTCAAGAGATGAATGATAAATTGGCTGAAGACTTCAGTGTGATAAAACTCAAACGAGAGCTTGTTTAAAATAGCATATTGGTCTTTCCTAATTTCCTGCCTTTGGAGAGACTTAGGTAAAGAAATAACAGAAGTTGTAGAGCTATCGTCTCTCTAGGCATATATCTAGTGCTCAACCACGAAGCAAATTTCTAGAATTCAAACCCTGTCAACAAAACAAGTGGAAGCTTTCTCCTCCTGAAACGGGTAGTATGGAACGCTGACAGTCTTTATTTTGAGAGTGCCACTGGCTAATGGGTTCTAGAAATTACATTTTAATTGTACAAGATAAACAAAATTTGGTATTCCCTTATACCTCTCATTTATTAAGTCTGCTCATGGAAAACTTATAGAAGCAATACCAGAAATACCATAGAAACAGTCTATATATTATTATGCAAATATTGTCTGGAGATAAGTTGTGTAACCAACCCATTTCCTGCTTATTCAGATTCATTTTGGTACTAATTTTCATTTTATATTCCAGTGTGATATAAGCAGGTAATCTTTTGTAGTACTAGGCATTAGAGGCAAAACAGCAAATTCCAATTACAGATGCTAAAGAACAGTACAGGAGACACTGCAAAGTTCACTTTCCCCTGCAGGATTTGGAGGAGTGACAGCAGCTTATGTGCATCAAGTCAAATTCTGATTCCACAACTCATGAGGCAACTAGAGTTGATTGCATGCACAAGAACTAGCTCATCATTTTTACTTAAGGAAAATTATACTAGTTTGTTACCATTTTACCAGTTTAAAAAAATTTCTCATTTATTTGTCTGAAAAACTAGCTGCTTTATTTTAAAACCTACCAGTTATATGGAAGACAGAAGCCTGATCTGGTGGGGAACGTTCCTGCGCATTGCAGGGTCATTAGAACAAAATGATCTCTAAGGTCTCTTCCAACCCAAACTATTCTGTTTCTATGATTCTTTCCTTGGAGTCAGGTTTCTGGTCTCTTTTTAAGAAACCTAGAGGCCTGAGATAAAGGAAACCAATGAAAATCTTCAAAGTCAAAGTCAGTAACAGACACTGATATTTATTTATACTGTTATATGAGCACTTCATGTCACAAGTGTTTCCAAACCAGGTATTATAAGCTTGAATTTGAAAGGCTGGCTGTATTTAATTGTAGAAGGAACAATAACCTGTAGCCTGATACAATACAGGTGACACTTGTCCTGTTCACTAGGGGGCTTTTCTTTAGTGTTTGAAGGATCAGCTGCCTCCTAGAATTTAACACTTGCTTTGGAATAGATCTGCAGATCCTGTTACGTACACGCTGATGCAGGAAAGAACAACAAAAACAAAAACAAGAGGTTAACAATGAACACTGAGTAAAGGGAATAACAGAGGCATCCATGTCATTGTGAAGCTGCTGTGGATCCACGTCCCTAAAAGCTGTGCCATAATGCTGTCTCTGCAAACAGCTCCAAGTGTTTAATATGTAAGCACAAAAAACTTGCTTTAATGTTTCAATTTTCAACTGAAAAAAGAGAGACTATAAATAGCTTACAGTGAATGTTTCTTACGTTTCATCTCAAGTACAGATTCAGCACAGTCCAGTTTTATAACAAAAAAACCCCCAATCTTGTTTTTATCTTTTTTTTTTCTTTTTAAATTTCAGTACTCACTCTCCCATACAGGCTTCCACAGGCACTTCAAAGATCCTGGAGCAACAGGCTACATAATTTAACTTAAAGCGAGTCAAAACCAGTTGAAAGAATCCAGAGTACTGCCTCCACTTTTGAAGTTCAGGAATACTTTCTTTAGCTTTTTAAATTCATAGTAGCCTACCACGACCCTTGAGGACTCAGATTCTATGTTCACTGAATTGATTGGAAAAAAGATTATTTCCTTAGTGAGGGCGGTGTACACTTAAAATTGTTGCTAACACTACTCCAAGAGTCCACCTTGCAGGATAGTTCATATTCTAGTAAGGATTTCATCAGCCTATTGCATATTTTAAAATGGAATTATTCCTATTTCAAGTGTGATCATACCACTAGTGCAGAGCACACCTGAAAACACATTAAAAGTCAATGGAGTTACTCCTACCAAATTCACTGGGTTTTGAAATCTATTTCTTCACATTGATTTCAAACAGAGCCAAAAAAAAGGACTTGCATGTGCTTATGAAGTTGGAAACCGAGGAAGTAATACTGTATTTCCCCTTATTATGATAATGAAGCTCAACAACATGAAAACGGCATCATTTCTGCAGCCAGTAGCTCAGACAGGGTGGTGTCAGCAGAGATTTATTTGAAATTGAGGTCGACAATGAACATTCTTAGATGGCTGAGATGCTATGTCCCAATCAAATACATGCAAAGAAGAAATGAAGATGAACTACCTTCTGTGAAGGACAGTATTTCCCATTATGCCATCTTTCCGGGGATGGAAAACATTTTGGAGAAGTTAAGCAGTCCTCTTAGCAATGAGGCACATTTCTCAAGACCCCAGAAAATGTAGAAAAGCAGTTTTAATTTTAACAAATTGGTACAACCAAGGCATCACAAATTTCTTTATAATGCACAATTAGAACATGAAACAACAAAAATATTTTCAGGAAAGTGTTCTTGATCAGCTATATGCACAGCACCTGTCACATTGAAGATTCAATTAGTCAGTGCTCCCAGAATCAATGAGAACCATGCCTCAAAATGTATTTTAGTATCCCAAGAACTGAAAAATCAGACAAGTTAGTATTGCTGCCTTTTACAGAAATACCAAGGAAGGGTTCGAATTCAAGGGAAACCAATATACTGGGCTGACAATCTGTTTTCTTTTAAAAAAATAGGCTACTTGGTCTGAAAAAATAAACACCAGAAAATATATTGGTTTATGACAGAAGGATTTTTATTTCCTCTTTATTTCTTCCTAGGAAGATGCAATTAAACTACAGCCAAAATTAAACTAGTGAGGAAAAACAGTCTGTGTCTAAAGTAGCAAGCAAAGCAAGGCAAACAGCAATCCTTACAATAGGAGTGAACTTTCACAGACGACAGAGATGAAAGCCTTCGATAACTTCAGTCAGACAAAACCCTAAAGACAAGTGGCTTTAATCCTATGGGGAAGCTGGAGAGCTTTGGGGAAGCTCTGCAGCTTTGTAGACCGACAGCAGAGCTCTAGGGAAGCATCACTCTCCTCAGACAAGAAACTGAACCTGAACGAATCAGTGAGATTCTACAAAGACAGACTTCTACAGGCAGCTAACAAAAATCATGAAGAGTGTACACATGAGTATACGTACACAAAATTTTATCTGTAAAAAGTATCAGCTGATAATACCAACCAAAAATCCTTGAAATAGGATCTTAGATGCTTAAAAAAAAACTTATACTGGAATTCTTTTTCCTCTCTTTTTTCTTGGAAGCATCTTTTTCCTTAGAAACAATTAATTCAAGATGACTTTCTCTAGTTTCTAAACTGTTATGCCAGAACTTCCTCAGAACAAAGAGCATTATAGATTGAAATGTTCTGCGTCTTCCAATTATGCTGTCCCCTGCCTCCTGCTCATTTCTATGCTTTGCTAGCTCTCAATTACACGCAAAACTGTAAGGTTTATTTACCCATTGAAAAATTGTTCAATGGTTATGCTGGCATAGAGCTGTCTCCCCAGCGCTGAAGAAGAATTGAGAGGCAGACAGCAGCAGGGTTCACCAACCTCCCTGGACCTGCTTCATGAGTCTTGCTAGTAGGGTACAGTTGAGTTGTTAAAAAAAAAAAACCCATTAATTTCCACTTAAAATCAGGCAGACCCATTTAACTGTTTATAAAGCAGGTTTCATCTGGATTGAACATAGATTAGGAAATTCTCTTTATTTGCTAGTAATAGGTACACAGGGTCAAAATGCAACATGGTAAATTCATGGAAGGAAAATCCATAGAGAGCTACTGAATAGAAAAGCATCTGAGCCACAAAACACATCTGGATAGATTGAGTGAAGTATCATTACATGCTTGCCCCACCATCTTTTTTAAGTATTTGCTTTTCGTTCCTCTTAGAAGCCAGAAAATATTCTTAGAATCACCTCAAAGCTATCTTGGTACGGCCGTTCTTACATTCACTGGGTCTCAGTCTAAATTAAACATATGAGAAAACAGTTTGTTCTTCACTTCCAAACTGCACATACTTGTGCAAATTAATCACTTTAGCACTAACAAGCCTAACAAGCTTTTTTTTCTATTATTATTATGACTACTATCTAAGGTGAATAATTGTGGAATTGGGCCACCTGCCAGCTGAGAAATTCTGTCACTTACTTTTACTGAGTATTACTCCACTTTGCAAGTTGACCTGTAATGAGATTCTGATGGGGATAGATAGAAGCTTTTCAGCCAGCATAATTCGATGATGAAAAATGATGTGTATAAAATTACATTTCCTTCATATCATTCTCCTGCTCCTTCTACTGCTTCTCTAATGTTTCCTTTTTCTAAGCTGTAGATAAGGATTATGTTATAACTTCGGGTAATATTAAGCAGGAAAAAATCAGCCATCTGAACAACGTGGCTTAAGGCACTCAACGCAGGAGGATTCCCCTCTAAGCTTTCCCTCAAATGCGTTTTTTGAAAGCATTGGGTCTGTTGAAAGGAACACAAAGTCCCACACGCCATCACTGCCCAGTGCACGAAGAATAGAAGGTGACACAACGAAACTCAGGGACTTCTCAGAGAAGAGCACATGCTGGATGCTGCCCGCTCTGTTTCTGGTCAAGGGCTGGTGGATCTTGATGGACCTCAGCAACAGCCACGGATTAGGATCAGCAATGTCAGACGTGCTCAGCACATGCTTCACGTTAACAAGGAGTCATCTACATACACAGCCTGACACCACCATCTCGCTCCCTCTCCTAAGGCACAGTTGACCCAAAGGCCAGCTACATATATACTGCCAAGGTGCTTTAAAACCGGGGAAGAAGATTAATTTTCATTCCTACCACAATGTTAAGTAATGCAGGGGAGAAACACGATTATCAGCAAAAGGCCAATTCAATTTTCCCTCAACCATTACCAACCTACAGAAGATGTTGGCTTTCAAATGAACTGAGGTGAAAATGCTTGGCAGGTAATTTATTTCCAGGTCTCTTCCAAAGCCTAAAATAATTGTACATACAAATCCGAAAATTTTATTTCCATAGATCTGAAAACCACAAATTCTATCCTTTTACCCCTTCATATGAAGAGAAAAGAGATGCACTATAGACCATAATGTAGAGCACGGGATGACCCATCACTTCTCAGAAAGTCCCTGCCACAATCAGTGGCTTTTGCTGCTTTGCTGGAGTAGTGGCCTGGGCACCCTTTCTCCTGGGCAGCATCTGAAGTTTACACAAGGAGCCATAAACCTTTCTCCTTAGAAGATAGATTCTAAAAACACCGCAATAAAAGTAGCGCAAAAAATTAATGTAGCTGGTAAAAGGAAAAAGACGAGACATTATAGAAACAAGTTTACTCTGGCAAAATGTTCTGGAAATATGAATACAAGCAATAGGTCAGTGAAGGTGTGAGTATTTCCATTAATAATTGCACAAACAGTAGTTGCTGCAACTGCCTGGTTGTCAACTGAGTATGAAAGCACTGCGGCCTTCTGTAGGATGGGAAAAACGTAAGGAGTTTTTTGGGAGGAGACCAAATTTTTATTATTTTTAAAGCACAGCTAGAAGTCTTTGGTCCATTGGTTATTTCCGGGTAGTTCCTGTATTCTATTCTTTGTCCAAAAAGGACACATTTGGGCTGGCTGCCCCTACATCTGCTCATCCTCAGCTCTGCCAAAAGTTAGTTTTGTGCTGCAAGCAATTGACTGCAGAGGAATAGGCTATCAAATAATTGATTTCCCAGAGCTCGTGTGGCCTCAAACAGGTTTAGAGAGTGCTGAAGCAAGACAGAGCGTAAGGCTGACCCTAATTCTGCAGCTCAATTCAAGATGAGAGGCAGCTTTATGGGCATTTACAAACACATGGCTCCGCAAGCAGCCAAACGTGTAGGGACTCACAGTTAAGGCCTTGAAGAACATGCTCGGTGCCATCATTCTCCACCTGCACTGGGCACAGTCTGTGGCACAACTTTTGTTATTTGGATATTTTCTACTTTCCAAAAGTAAGCAAACAGCAGGATTTCCCAAAAACCTTATTCTGTCAAAAATAAGGTCTGATTTTTCTTAAAAATACTAATACAGAACACATTATTGTTCTGTCTTCAATGAGTTCTCCAATTTTCATTGTTTCCAGGAAAACACAACAGTCAGTTCTAAAAATTTCTTAATGAAGGAAAATAAGACTAGATTCTTCTGACCAAGCAACTATTTTAAACTTAACGAATTGATTTAGCAAAGTCCTGTAAAGAGTTTGGTTACAAGCTCTGTGATGTGGTTTTCTACCTAAAAAAAGAAAACAAAACCCAGCAAACTCCTCACACTCCCAACACAATCCTGTGTTATTACATTTGCAAGCAACAAGGGTAGAGGATGTTCTGACAGCAGAAGCACCAACGACCTGAAGATATGTTAGTTTTTAAGTTCTTCTTTGCTATCATGCACAGCAGAGGAATGCTAAAGATCCACCAAGGAACATTTCTGTGTCTATTGCTTGGAGGCATTTCAGAGTACCTATCTCAATATCTCTGGGCTCTTTTACAGCTATTAATGATTTCAGTAAAACATGAAAAAAAAAATCTGCAAGAGCTCAAGGCTCTTGTGATTGATAGAAATTTTGTTAATGTACGAATTAACTATACATGTGGTTTTTAAATTGAATTTAAGCCTGAAAATCTAACCTTGGGGGTTTGAAATAATGGGACATTAACTTCACTGCCTTTTTACAAACTACCATGAAACGTAAGTAAACGACAAAGATGAATAAAATCAGAATGATAAATGTTTTATAGTTGGTATTTTTTTTTAAAATAATGTTATTGCCATTGAAAACCTAAGTGAAATGAATTCGGTCGTTTCAGCTCAGTCCCTGGTGGACAATAGTCCACGTTTCAAAAGCATCACACATAATTTGGCAAAATTGGCAGCTTCGGCTCAGATGTGGCTTAGGGCTGAGTAAGCAAGCAATTCCCCCAGTGAGAGCACCCCTTTCCTTCAGGGTTAAGGTCAACGGCTAGTCACCGTGGGGTAGAAAGGTTGATATTGTCTGCTTGTATTCATCTCAACCAGAGACACAGAATTTCAGCTGCTGGTGATGCAAAGCCTTCCAGTGCCAAATATATTACACCCTTCCCTTAAATATACATGCACCTTGACTCTCTTCAGCTCTCCCAGATAAGACACACACCTTCCCTTTCCAGGACAGACAACCCTTCAGTCAGTTTTATAATCCTTGTCTTCCTTCTCCTCCCTTTCCCATTCCGCAGTCATATTTCATCTTATACTAGATTTAAAAGATTGCCTACTCTTGACCCAGAATACAGCCTGGCGATATACTAGTTTAATGGCAGGAAAACAGGGGCATCAATGGAAATTATAGAAAATCAAATTGAGCAGATGTCAGGAAGCACATCAAGCATTGTAAATGTGAGGGATGCCCATCAGACAAGGTTATGGAGGTGAAAAAACAGAACACGTGAAAAAAAAAAAAAAGCAGAGCAAGAACAAGAAAACCATCCCTCCCCTGCCAAGCTGCCTAGGAGATGCTTTAACTGATGCATTGGGAAGGTTGTTCTGTGCCACCCTTCAAAATGACAATGAAATCTACCGAATCATGTGATTATAAAATAAGACAAACAAGTGTTACAATAACATAATAACATTACAAAAAAATAGTTTTGAAAAAACCTTAGTCTCATTAGAAGTTAATGGAGATTTATGTCCAGTCCTGAAAGTATTAAGACAACTTGGATTTCATAGGAATTTCCCGCTGATTGTAACCTACAGAAGGCCTTTTTTTTTTTCCCTAAAGGTATTCAGGTATTTAACACAGTAGATTGTGCCCAGTGGGATTTTTAAAAGAGCCTAGCTATCTACTCACCATTAGCGACAGAGTCATCTCATCAGTGTTTTCAGCATTTAAATAATTTTACAGACCCGGTTCAGATTGGAGATTTTTCTGCCTCTGCAGCTACATTTAAGGAAAATAGTAGAATCAGTTTCAAACTAGCAGGACACCTGTACTTCTGCTTTCCTTCAGGTTATGCAACTCCATTCATTGAAATGGCATCACCCTAGGTCAAGTTCTGCCTTCTTTCATCCTGCTAAGTCAGGTGTAACTGGAACAGCAGTCATTTCAGGTCTTGAGAAAGAACAAATTAAACTGGCTCTGTCTTTTGGGATAAGAACTATCTCACTGAAAGCAGCGTTTAATTTACCAGGTACTTTTTTTTTCCCCCCTCTAAGGTTCCCAAATGACATATTATTGTATTAAGAGTGCCTGCATGCTACCCCGTAGAAGCCACCAGGTCCAGAAGGCAGGTAGATACTTGGGACTGATGACCCTGAGGAGTTAAGAGCAAGCAGGGCCAGAGCATCCCTCTGCCTACACAAGGCTGCCTAACTAAATTATAATTTATTTTAGACTACAAATTTGTGCCTGGATTCCATGGCATACGACTACCTGTTGTTTGCAATGAAGTTGAAACATAAAAGTTTAGAAGGGTCCCATGGCACTGGGCAAAGAATAAGACAGACTTAAAGCAACGTCACTTGCCTACATGTGCTTAAAACCACTCAAATTATCAGGCACTCAAATACTACTAATGCTGAAAAGGATTACAAAAGCTATTCTAGTTTCTTTGCATATTGAGGAGCACTGTGGGCACGCTCATCTCTTCCACTGCATGTAGACAGTTGCTCTCAGCCACGACTCGGACAGTTTTAACCAGGACAACAGTTCAACAAAATACGTGCAGACAGCTTCAAATGTTTTGGAGTAACGAAAGAAAGAAAACTAAAGGTAAAATAAAGCGAGAAAACTGGGCCAGCAGGTTCTGAAGCCAACAGTTCCAAACTTTTTTATTTAAAGCCAAACTATTTTGAAATAACTAGCAGTTTCCCCTAACTGACGATGTAAATTCAAGTTGTGAGAAATTCAGAGCTCAGTAGGAAATGATGGTGGATAGAATATCAGGGTTTAAGTACTCTAAGTTATCCCAGGACACATCCCTTTTCTACCTGCTCACAGCCAAAACTGGCTTCTTGCTAGAAACAAGAGTTGCCAAAACCAGAGCGTCAAACAGATCTCATCTCAGAGACCAGCATAGAATCATAGAATCACCAGGTTGGAAGAGACCCATCGGATCATCAAGTCCAACCATGAGGAAGAGGGCTCTCAGGGGCTTAACTGTTTCTTCCTGTCAGCACTCAAAATCTGCAAAAATACCTGTTTATTAGAACAGGGTTGAATGCTGCTACGAAGCCCCCTTGCCCATCATTTTGTTCATTACTTCCAGTTCTTAATTGCTTGGACCAAGCCAGGCCAGCTCATCTTTAATTGGAATAAAGAGTTAATCTTTTATACAAAGGACCCAGCTGAGTCTTTGTATGTGTTTGAATGTGTAAAGGGCTTTTGGCAGTTTAGAGTGTGTGTGGTGTTAGCGGGATTTAGCTCATTAGCAAACCACAAAGGCGCTGCTGACACTGTACTCTGGGTAAAATACATGAGGCCAACCTACACCCTGTGGACATGTACAGCATAACTACATAATAAACAGGCATTTATTAATAATTTTATCTGTCACACATGCAGAAGGAGAGGGTGAGAAGTCAAAAGCTGTCATATGTTGCAACTAAAGAGGCATAATTAAAATGATAAGTGTCATGTGATTATAACCCTTGAAGAATTAATCTAGCATGAAACAACAATGGTATAAATACAGCAGCATATGTTCCAAAAATTAATTTCACATAATAGGCAGCTGATGTAAGCACTTAGACCCAATTATGTATGGTCATACAACAGCAGTTGATGCATGGAAAATCCCTTCTATAGTGTACACTAGAATAATCCCATTATAAATGAATGAATAGAAAGAGTCCTTTAAAATCTTTGCAGGAGGATGTATTTACAGACAAATTAAAATTTATGGAAATATTACATAGCTTTAACTTCTCCGCTAATTTGCTTTCAAGGTTTAACTTTTCAAAACAGATATGACTTCCTCAGTATTTTAGACCATTAACTGTTCTGCAGAAGCAGGATTTGTGGTGATAGCAGTTAGAACCCATAGATGTGTTTAACCTCAATTTAAAATAATTTTTAAAGCTAATTGTTTCATTTCATGATTTCTCTTTACTCAAATAGGACTCGATTCCCAGTAGTGTTCTCCCCGATTCTCCCTCTGAAGTTAAATGAATCAGAATACTGAATACTGCAGAGATCAGAACTGAAGAGACTTATAACATTCCTTGGTTGTTAATCTCAGATATTTTAGCCTTACTTATATTAACATTTATTTTAATACTCCAATTAATATTCTTCCTATAGTGAAAGTGTGAATTGTTTACACAGAAATTAAGCATAGTGGTAATTCAGTTTATACTGATCATGTGCACCTGAGCTTTGCTCTGTTTGTCTATTGACCTCCACTCTGGTTGCGTGCAATGCAATGTCATCTCCCAAGTTTCAGCTTGAGAGCACAATGTGCATCCAAAATTTTAGACCTGGAAGCACTGATAAGAATTCAGATGCACACAGATTACCTTATGACAGCGACAGAAATAAACTTATTCTAGAGAGAAACTGTATTTATTGATTAAGGCTGGGCCCTGAAATCACTTCAGATGCTTGTAAGGTCAATCAGAATGACCTACCATATGTTTCAATAGCCTTCTGTTCTCTTTCAAATTATGCAACTTTTAATTACGAAGCTGTGAACATACCTACTACTGCAACTACCAATGGTACTTCATATCTTTCTGCTTAGAAAAGCTAGAAACAAATTTCATTCACTGCATCTCTGGAGTCAATATACTAAACGAGGAAAAACAATAGAAGTATTCTAGCACTGTGACAAGAAAACAATGTTATCTACTTGCTAGAATTAATGTTCAGCTGTGGAAAAAACAGTATTTCGAGTGCCCTGCTAGGCAAAACAAATTCAGAGGTAGAAACAGACATAGAATTACCCATACAGTTTTTAATGTAAAAGTGTATCCAATAAAAAACATTTAATGAACAAAGTCAACAGCAGAGAGAATAAAAAAGAAGTACCATATGTCCCCAAAAATTCAGTTGCAATGTGTGCTACTAGTTCTTTTCACTTGGGTACATAGTTCATTCTTTCAGTGTGCTGAAGGAGGAATACATACAGCTCATTAAACTGATTATTAACCATTCTCACAGACTAAAGAAACAGCTGAACTTTAAATACAAGAAGCAAGAAGCGGCTGAGATTTTAAATGATATCTGTTTAGTAGACAAATTATATCAATATACAGTTAACCAATGACAGAGTTACAAGTCCTTTTTAGGTAAGTAAATAAGGTGTTATCTCTGGAGAACACAATGTTTTGCTGGCATTTAATGAGTTTCCAGGTGAAAGCTGCAGTCAGGACCCAGGTGTGCTTTTACCTGTTCCCCAAGTAGAGCTAAACTTTAATATTTCACAAGGAGAAGGAAATAGCCACGGCACTCAGGGAGTGCACTACGCCATCTACCAGCTTAGGGACTGCTGCGTTGAGAGTGAAATGAGCAAAATGAAATAAAAGTTCACCAAAATATCATGGCTTTTCTTTTTTTTTTTTTTTCCCAAACATGATATAATACTGATCAGCCAGAAGAGGGACAAAACATTTTAGGGGAGGAATAAAAACGCTTGAAAGGACAACAAAATTAGAGAAGGCCAAACACTAATTGTTTGCCTGAAATAGGAAAAGAGAGCTTCTATTTAAAGGTAATGCATTTACCTAGATTTTGAAATTTCACTTGACATTTAATTCCAGCCATTTGTAAACTATTGATTAAATTAAGGTTCTGAAAACATTGACACAGAGGCAAAAGGCAAAACACTACTTTAAAAGACTACAAGCTACAAAACTAACCTCGCCTCCTGAAGGCAATGGTTAGCACTGCATTCTTTTGGAAAAATACCCTACAAAAGCCCCACATACTGCTTCTAAAAAACTGTGCAAGTTATTCCAAGGCAAGATGCCACAAGAAATGTGCTCGCAGAAAGAAACCTTTAAGATTTCGTATCTCTGCACAGCAGGCTTGACCACTCCAGCCAGTTCAGCCACAGGGCTGGCTTCTGCATCCTCATGAAACACGTGATGAGCCAGAGGACTGCTCTAATATATGCCAAATGAATTGGCCCCTTGGGGATCAAAGCTGCCAGGAAGGGATTATTGGACTTTGCTAATGTCCCTTCTACTCCGGGACATGCCTTTAAAGAGCAGACCTCTGCAGAGCTTGTGTACCAATACAGCCTGTACTAATCCACGAGCCCGACTTTGCACAGGAATAGAATGTCACAGAATCATGGAATAACCAGGTTGGAAGAGCCCCACCGGATCGTCAAGTCCAACCATTCCTATCAAACACTAAACCATGCACCTTGTGGGATGAGAAAACACCCTTCAGATAAGAATTCATCCCAAGTCCTTCAATTTTCAGCTAATTCTATTTCAATAGACTCAAAATAGTTCATTACCAAAGGGCAAAGAGTTTTTCCCGTTCTACCCTGCCCTACCCAGGTTTTAATGTATGCACTAGTGCACGGGGTAGCTGTGTATGCACGTGCATACAAGTGACCTGGCTGTTGGTTTGATCATTTAATGCTTCAGCTACAAAGTTGAGGAGAAGCTGCACGTAGATTTTCCGTGAATGCGATTTTATCTTCACCAAACAAGGCCACACATTTGGGCCTGGAAGTAGTAACAGCTGTAACTAAGTGAATGTTATTAAGAAAGGAAATAACGAATTGGGAAGTATTTGAAGTTCTGACCTTTCACCCCCAGCACTATGATTCAAGCTAACCCTGAAGACCTGACCATGATCTATCAATGATTTCTGGTTTAGATCCCCAATAGTTAATTTGTTTCATGCTGGGAGAACTTGCTTGATATGGTTTAAAAAGTAGGCTATTAGTAATGGCACATTACCTATTTGTGCAAAATCGTGCACAAACCCCTGCCTTAAGGACTGAATAACACTGAAATACGCACACATATTACAAGATTCTAGAAACACTACAGTGAAAAACAGTTTTGATTTTGGAGAATATGAGTTACTCCAAGTTGTTTTTTTCAGTAGAAAAGTCTTGAGTGAAGGAGCACGGTATTACTGGACTTTAAGCTATTAAAATTAAAATAATGTCTGATGAATTTACAAGTACTGGACACTTCAAAGGTCACTTTATCATATCTTTAAAAAATATTGCTCTATTACAGATGCATTTCATCAGATAGAGGGGTGGCATTACTCAGTATTAATGAAATATAGCAGACACCTGAGGATGTACATAGCTAATTTTAAATGAAATAATTTTTTATGTTTTCAGGGCTAATGAAAGAACATTCCCTCTGAGCGGGGAAAAATGCTAAGGAGCCAAAGGTTACAGGAGGATCATTCAGTGATTGTATAAAATCCTGGCAGCACCAACGTGATACTAAGTCACACGCATTCCCCTCTTTCTTTATAACTGTAGAAAGGCAACACACCAGAGCTTTGTTCATACAGTTTACTTGATCTCCATTTAAACCAAACAGATTTTCTCCCTTGCTTTTCCTCCAATTTTGTTGTTGAGTAGCTATTTAAACTTTTCTTTGGCTGCGTCACACAAAACTCACAAAAGATCTAAATACAGTAGCCAAGATGAAGGGATAATATTTTATCAGTTGTTTTCCCCATTTTTAACTGTTGCTTGAGGACAAACCTGAGATAAAAAGGACAGGTTATTACACTCAGCCAACCTTAATTCTTCAGGGAAAGACGCACAGTTTAATAACAGCGGTCAGCCATCTGCTGCTCCCAAGGTCTGCATGCAGATGGAGCCTCCTCACAATGGTATCGCCCTCTGTGCCAGCTCAGAGGCAGAAGATATCCTTTCTCGGGCTGCAATAAAAACCTTGCTAGGACATAATCCCTTCTCACCAGCAGCACAGGCTGAAGAAGCAGTGGGACTCTGGGCACCACTGCTGTGAACCCCTAGCGTTCGCTACTGCGGCTACATCCAGGCAGTAATCTCACATTTTAAAAGACAGAATGAGTTGGATTTTCTTTTTAATGCCACAAGTTTAAAGATAAATTAACAGATTAAAGGTTCTTGTGACATGCTTAAGTTTAGCAGTTCTCCACATGGCTGAGCGCACAGCGTGACAGCTGGGAATTGAACGTTGCAGGAGACACAAGTACCTGTTTTCCCACTATTTTATGGGTCTCTGTAAGGGAAGGGGGTGGCAGGCTGGAAGCCCAAATATACTGTACAGACACAGATCTTGACCAATGATCCAGGAATTGACAAATTAACACTGTGGAGACACACAGACGTATTGGAGATAGTCTAACGAAGGGTTAAAAAGACGATTGAGGGATTAAAGCATCTCTCCTATGAGGAAAGGCTGAGAGGCCTGGGACTGTTTAGTTTAAAGAAAATAAGACTGAGGGGTATTTTATCAATGTATATAAATACCTGAGGGGAGGGGGAAAACAGGACTGAGCCAGGCTCCTTCCAGTGGTTCCCAGTGACAGGACAAGAGGCAATGGACACAAATTGATATGCTAGGGATTCCGGCTGAATATCTAGAAAATACCTTTTTACTGAGGGTGGCTGAGCACTGGCACAGATTGGCCAGGGAGATTATGGAATCTCCATTCTTGGAGATATTCAAAAGCCACCTGGATCTTTTTCTAGGCAACTGGTTCTTGGACCGGCTTGAGCAGCTTTCTAGCAGCACGGTGGCTTCCAGCTCTTCTTGTTTGTTGCCTATGCTGAGTGCATTGGTGTAGAGGGACTTCAGGTGAGCTGTCACCTGTGCCATCTTCAAAGAGAAACACTCCTTCATTCTTTCAAGGTATTTCCCTGCTGGCTCTCATTACCCTAGGAACACCTGGCTCATCTCTAAGATTTCAAGTGTGCTGCAGCATAGCCAGCACATCTCAGAAACAGTCTGAGGGCCCACACTAGCACCTTGATCCTCTAACTTTGCAGTGTCACCCTGCAGCTTGTCACGGGCAAATTTGGCATTATCCCTCACCCCCACCAGGTTTATTTATCCTATGTACTGCACCACTAAAAGGCAAAACCTCAAGAACATAAATCTTCCGTGGATAACACAAAGGGAAGAAAATACATTATTTTCATCCTTAGTTTTTTTTACTAGCTAAAATCAAAGATTTCCATAACAATGCGTTTTGAAACAAAAGGCCTAAGTGAACCTCCCTTTTCAAAATGGGGATGTCAACGTGAAATGTCACATTGCAATATATTAAAAACCAATTGCTGCACACAATGCCAACCAGACAGATTTTTCTGTGAAAATTGGATCACAAATTGTGAGCCTGGACACTTAGGGAATAGCAAGCACCAGGGTAAAGGGAGTAACAGAAGCTAGTGAAAATTTGTAGTTAAGTGCTTCCCTAAACGTATGACAAAACACTGGAACAGCATCTTCCTGTAAATTCAGAAAAGGACTAAATAAAAACTCTTCATTTTGTGCTGCTATAAAGCGCTGATGATTACCATTGCCTCCTGTAGGCTGGAGCAGTATGAACTTCATCTGACATTCTGAGCTAGTTTTCTAAGTCAATATTATCACTGAATGGGACCCATTGATCAACCAAGTGAAGCAGTGAAAAAATGGATTCCAGCTTAAGGAAAAATTCACTTGGGATGCCGCAAGCCTGGCTTGACCTGGCATGGCAAAGCTGGATTCTTTGTGGGTTATAACTGCAGCCTGCACAGCCAAATAAACTCCAGGCAATTACAGCCCAGATTTAGCAGCGTGCTGCAGTTAAAATAGCTTCCAGAACCAAGATTTCACTTTGTGAGATCTGTAGATGAAGCTTGACCTGGCTTGAGTAGACTGAGGCAATGACATAGTTTAATTCATTTACATGGTCAAACAAAACCCTAGTTAATTACAGCCTTGCCAGGAGCTTGACTTTCTACTGAGAGGTTGGTTGTCGTATTACTGTTTCACTAACCTCTCCTGCTTTTTGGTTTATCACACTTTAACGGAGAAGAATAATAGATGAGAAGCAAGCAGGGAAAAGGGTGTGAGGCAAAGAGTGGGACTACATCCCAGCTGGGCCAATGGAGCTCACAGTGGTAGATGCACCTTCTAAAACAAGAGTTTATCTTTGTACTAACTGTCTAAATCTGCCTCACAGACAACACTGTAAAGCTTTTTCTCAAACCTTTATGGTATACAGATGGTTCCTTCAAGCAGCAGGGAAAAAGTCTATAATAAATCATCGCACAGGGCTCCTTTAAGGTGAGTATGTGATAAGTATGTGATAAGTATGAAGAAGGCTGAATTCTGGATAATAATAGCAAGCCGGAAGACAGACATAATGGTTACATAGCTCAAATTACCGAATCCCCTTCTGTAACCAAAAGCACACTATAATAATTCATTAGCAACACTGATATTTGTTTTTATTGTTTTCCTGCAAAACTGACTTGGAAGATGACTGACTGCTAACAACCAAGAGCTGTTCTCAGGTGAAGCTGTTTATTCATATCCCACTGAAAAGCATTGTATGCCATTTATTATCAGTTAATCAAAGGAGATTTTCTAAACCTCCCGTAATTTTATCCTTAACTAATAAAACTCCAAAGTGTTCTATTTTCAGCTTTCATGTGACTTCGCTACATAGCAGAAGACGTCAAGTATTATAAATACTGTATGTCCCTTGCTATAACAAAAAACTGCCACCAAAAGCCTATTTTTATACGACAGATAATAGACTGGAGACATTTTTTCCCTATTTTATATGGGTTGCTGTATTGCCTTCATTACCATAGCATCTAAGCAGTTTTCATTAATATGTTAAGTGACACTACTCACTTGTCATACGCAGTTATCTCCTCTGATCACCTCCGGGAGGAAAATTGTAAACTCAACATGTGTATGCAACATGATTTTTCCTTTGTTCACTATTGTCTTTTTTCTTTTTTCCCCTCCACAAGGTTATTAATTTTCTACTAGCCTGCAGTCTAAAATATTCATGATATACTTTATCAAGATTACATCACATGCAAATTTTAGCTTTAGAAACACACAGAAAATTTGACCACATTTTCCAAGTGCTCGCTGTTTTAAAGACAGACACCCACAATTTAACCAGCTCCTCAGTCTCAGCTGAGGTGTCCTAGATTCATCTTTAGGAGTTTCTTAATTCAACAAGGCCAAGTGCAGGGTCCTACACCTGGGTTGGGGCAATCCCCAGTTTCAATACAGTATGGAGGATGATGTGATTGAGAGCAGCCCTGTGGAGAAGGATTTAGGGGTGCTGGTTGATGAGAAGCTTGACATGAGCCGGCAATGTGTGCTCACAGCCCAGAAGGCCAAACATGTCCTGGGCTGCATCCAAAGCAGCGTGGCCAGCAGGGAGGGAAGGGATTCTGCCCCTCTGTTCCTCTCTTGGGAGACCTCATAGGGAGTATTGTGTCCAGTTCTGGAATCCTCAACATAAGGAGGAGATGGAACTGTTGGAATGGATACAGAGGAGGCTGCAAGGATGATCGGAGGGGTGGAGCAGCAATCATGTGAGGACAGGCTGAGAGAGCTGGAGTTGTTCAGCCTGGAGAAGAGAAGGCCACAAGGAGACCTTAGAGCTACCTTCCAGCATCTGAAGGGGCTCCAAGAAGGCTGGGAAAGGACTGTTCACAAAGGTTTGTGGTGATAGGACTAGAGGTAATAGGTCTAAACTAGAGAGGGACATATTTAGACTAGACATAAGGAGGAATTTTTTCACCATGAGAGTGGCAAGGCCCTGGCCCAGGTTGCCCAGGGAAGCTGTGGCTGCCCCATCCCTGGAGGGGTTCAAGGCCAGGTTGGATGGGCCTTGGGCAGCCTGGTCTGGTGGGGGGTGTCCCTGCCCATGGCAGGGGGGTTGGAACTGCATGATCTTTAAGGTCCCTTCCAACCCAAACTATTCTACGATCCTACTTCAATAACTGCAATAACCTCTACAGAGAGGAAAGCCTTTTATACATATCTACAGGCAATTTAAACATCGCTATCATTACATAAGTGACAATATGCGCTTGCTGCTGTGCAAGAGCCCCAAGCCTACTTAGGCGGCCTGAGTCTCATTGTCTGATTAGGTTTCAAGTCAAAATACTGCTGCAACAACTTCATCCAGAAAAATATTTAAAACACACATTTCAATGTTGGGCACCTTATTCAAATCTGAAGGCAACTAGTGACAGAAACACCCTGGAAGATTGATACGGTTTGAAGCATGTTATGTATGGTTTTGCTGTTCAACTTGCAAGTAATTTGTAAAGCGGGTCTGTCCTGACTATGAAACATTGTATCAGTGTGATTGGAATCAATAGTTCCTGCACTGTCATTTGTCACATATTTACAAGCCTGAAAAATAGTTCATTTTGTCCTGATCCTATAACTCAAAAGATTGAATCAGAACCCTGGAGGGAACTTCGAGTGCAACACATTCATTACTGGTCACTAGTCTTTGGTGATGCTACGATCACCACTGCACTGAGAAGGGAACGTGACTTCAAATTAATATAGGGGTGATCCCATATGTGTTTTCTGCTCAGATATGTTTAAAATTGTTTATGTACCGATTTATTGTAGTTAACTTAAAAGAGAAGAACCCCATGTTTGTACTGTAATTTGCTTTTCAGTTTTAATTGCCCTTATTAGAAGAGCTTTGAAAATTTCCGCCTCAGCATTTTAACACATTCTAACTACTGCAACAGTTTTAAGGAACAAAACTGGGCCATGGAATGGTCAAATTAATTTACATTTTCTCTTTAAACTTGCATTCCCTCTTGGAAGTCAACTTTTGTGAAAAAAATATTAGCTTAAAGCCTTCTTTAGTAGAAAGATTTTTACTGCAAACTTTGTCTCCTCCTAATGCTGCATTCTGAAAGCACAGCCCAGCAGATGAACTTCTGTTACCTCTCCAAGCCCAAAAATCACTTATAGCCTTTAAGTAGACTGTAGTCCGAGTTAGCAATTCATTGCCATGAGTAACATTCACTTCCCCATAGCAACAACCTTACATTCACTTTCACAGACTGTCGCTGCACTCTATGAACTGCCAGGATCTCAACATTGTAGTTCTGAACAGCAGGCAGAGAGATTCTGTACTAATTCTAGGTTAAAACATGAAGCCTGACGCCCTCTGGGATGACTTGTCCTCCTGCTGCTGTTCAGCCTGGAAGCCACCTTCTGCCCTCCTCTAGTCTCTGGAACAGGAGGGATTGGTAGATGGTGCCGCTTCAAGACTGGGACACAGCTTCCCACGAGCTCCCCCAACTTATCCAGCTAAACCTGCATCCAGCACAGAGGAAGGATGAGACTATTTCCCCAGTTCTCTTCTCACAACGTATATTTGGCAAAATATTGTTTATCTGACAATAATTTAAAAAAACCCCCTTATCATGGTCAATAATGCGAATAGCAAGGTTAGTTATCAAAATATGAAAGGTAACCCTGAAAGCCTGTACTTAGTTGGTGGATAAACATGTGGTCTGCATATGTAGTTTCCCGGTAAACCACATTTTCTGATAAAATGGTTATTACCTTTAAAACATTAAATGAGATTTAGCAACCTGAGTATAATGCCGCAATCCAAAGCATCACCAAGGCAAAATGCAGTGTATTAGCTCTTGGGTCAGATCTGGTGTTTTGAAGTCCAGCTCTTTATACCAAAGAATTCTGTCACCATTCAGCAAAAAGTTCCCTTGAAACTATTATCTCTGTAAACTAACAAAACCAGTCACTTTTCAGGGTACATAGCTTAACACTGCATGAGAATCTCAATTTATGTGTCACACAAGCATGAGAAGAGACAATGAAGAGGCTGGATTAATAGAAACAAAAATACAATTTCAGTAGAAAATGAGAAGATCTACCAAAAAACAATTTCAGGAGAAAAGGAAAGTGTTACTTAACTTCTGACTCAGTCAACTGTCAGTCTACAAAAATGAAGCAGCATTTCCAATGGTGTCTCAGGAGAAGAAAGCCTCCGATCAGTGCTGTGAGCCAGGACACCCTGACAGTCACTGCTGGGGCCCTACTCAAGTTAAGATACACCAGGGGAGAAGCCAGCCCTTTATTTTTCCCCGCTATAACTGTTACAACACATTGATAACAGTAGTACCTTTTAAATAGTGCCTTAAAGAGGTTTGTGAATTCAGTTGTGACCATCACCCTGGTTTTCAATTTTTATTAGTTGTAATCAAGGGGCACACAAGGCTGTATAACATTTTTACAGTACGCTATATCCCTGTAGTAATATTTTCAGCTCAAAAAAAGGAAAAAGCAAGCAGAATTTTCCACACGAAGGCTACAAGATGACAACACCCTTGACTGCTCTCTCAAATTACACTCACTTGGTATTTTCACAGACACAAAAGGGCTCTCCAGGGATGGGGGGGACGCTGAGCAGAAAGTAAAGGAGTCAGAAGACCCATGCTTATGGTTAGAGAAGGGGTGGAAAGAAGCCAAAGCAACCTTTGGGCCCTGATCAAGTAGGGCAGGCTATCAGGCCTTGGAAATGAGGAAAGCAAAAGAAAGCTTCAGAAAGACTGCGTTGGCTATTTTACTGCCCTTTGCCTCTCATGAGGACAGTGGAGCACAACACACCACCCCCCAAATTTCCTCCTACCTTGGCTCTGTTTATTCTCCCACCAAAATATCCCTCTCCATCAGATCTCGGTATTTTTCACAGAATTTACTGCATTCTCCAGCCCTGCCATGGGGTTCCCCCTTTTCCCTCTTCTCAGCAAGATTGCCAGACCAATGCCAGCTCTCCCCTGGCACCAACAGCTTCCCACTTCCCTCAATAATTACCAGGTCACTACTTGCAGCTGCCTTTTTTCTCTTACTTCTACAGTTTCCGATCCAGGCTTGGTGGGCAGTAGATAAAATTCCTCTTGCCACATACTTCTCCCCTTTATTTCAGGCTTTTTATCTCCAGCCATGTGTTTGCCCATCTCCCGCCCCTAAAATTTCAGATTTTTTTTTCTTAGAGCCTTCTTCTTTTTGTCAAATTTCAAACAAGCACCTCTTAGCATCCCCCCAATCCCCAGAGGCCATATGTATGGTTGAGCCTTCTCCTTTCTCCTGAGGTCATAGAGCAGGTCCCAGAAAAAAAAAAAAAGACGACTTACCCAATACTAGTGTAAGAGTTCTCATATATTACGATGGGTAAAAGTGCCATTTTCAAACAGATACCACCTTCCATTTTAGTTAGTTCTGTAAAACTTCTGCCATACCTTTATATTTTACACTGACAATTATTTCTTCAAAAATACATGATGTCCACGTTAGAAGTCATTTTTGTTGCAGGTAAAGTTAAGAATGCAGTGCCAGGATGAGGTCCATTTGTTATTTAAAAACCAGATGACCCAGGTTTCCCTTTCAAGTCTGACTTTACGCAGCCTTAGGCCCTGCAGGCCACAGAGTATTCTGAATACTGCGCAACCCGCAGTAGACATACAATGAACAAATTCAGAGCTAACAGGTCATAGGAAGAGAAGAGGGTAGATGAAGGGTATCTACACAACTGGGAATTTGTCACAGTTAATTATATCCTTGCAGTAATATTCAGGGCCCAAAACTGAACCAAGAACTCCTTGCTCTGCCTGTTTCCATGCTCCTACAAGCTACATTTGTGCATACGCTTCTTGTATCACTTGTCATTTGTCAGAAACATTAATAGGGTTTACAGCCTGTAAGCTTTTCTTAATCATCACTCGTGTTAATCTGCACACTTCCTAATTCTTCATCTGTTATCCATCTTCATCTGATGCAGTTTAAGTAAATCTCCACCATCTTCATTTGTGCAACCAGATGCAAAACAGTTAATATCTCTGCTGTTTAATATCTTAACCCTTAATCTGTTCCACAGCATCAACCCCTAAGAAGATCAAGGTTTGTTAATATTTGTCTCCTCACTTTACAGTGAGCAAGAACTCTAGCAACAGGTGAAATGCCTCACTTTAATCACACACCACTGCTCCCAAATTCCCTAGCCTTTCTTTTCCATAAACAAGCAGCCAAGAAAGCAAAAGAAACCAAAGCAAGAGAATGGCAGTGGAGCTAGAAATGTGGCAATGAAGTCCTGCTCCCTCTATTTCCACCAGATCCACTGCTTTCTTCCAATATTTTCTCTCAACGGTGCCTCGCTGCTTATAGATTTTCCTCACAGAGTTGCACAGTTCTTCAGTTCAGGGGGATTTGATTATATGAACCGAAGCAGAGATGAGCACCCACAGCACCCAACAGATCTCTTACCTGTGTCTCAGCCGCTCTCCTCAGACAGCCCAGCAGGTACCGCACACACCACTCCAGCTTTCAAGTGTCCTTATGCAGCCTGTTGTAGAAAGGCGTAAGATGCCTTTTATCTGTCCTCTTTTGTCAGTGCGGCTCCTTGAAGTATTCCTTTTTCTGTTCCAGAGTCATTACGGCCACTAGTGCCAGCTCATAAGTTACACCGAGAGAGCTCTGTCTGCAGGACACAGGAGACAAGAGGC
Source organism: Piaya cayana (assembly GCA_013389865.1). NCBI lineage: Eukaryota > Metazoa > Chordata > Aves > Cuculiformes > Coccyzidae > Piaya > Piaya cayana. The sequence continues at coordinate 83,967 of WAAB01005850.1, read as the reverse complement.
TGCTGCTCACTTCACTGCTGATGGCCTAGAGAGACGAATAGCCCTGGGCCATGGCGGGGCTCCTGGCCTGGCAGGAACGAGGGGGAAAACCTGGCTTCGCACAGCCCTGCAGAGCAAACCCTTGAGCTGGTTCACCCAGGGCACAGCAGCTGCCTCTCGGCTCTGGGAAACGGCTGAGGGGGGATCCACACTGCTGCACCAAGAAACCCACAGCCCAAAGCTGCCACCTTCCCTGCACAAAAGTCTTTTTTTCCATGGCACAAACCATCTCCTGAGGCCGCACCACGAGCAATCCTCTAGCAGCACGGCAGTGTCTCTGCCCTGAGAGGTGTGGGCAATCTCAGGAGCAGCTGTCCTGCTAATGACGCTCATTAGCGCCTTTGCACTTCTTAACGAGCAGGAAGTACTGCCTGAAGGAAAGAAGAGGCTCCCATCACCGGAATGTTTGGGGTTTTCCGTCACAGTTTGATCAGGATTTGATGCTGTGCCGATGTCATCTTTCTTTAAGCCAGCAGCCAGAGCAGCCCTTGACCCTGGCATTTGGAGTTTGGGTGCCTTTTCTCCTCTTTCCGCGTCTGATCATAGAATCACCAGGTTGGAAGAGACCCACAGGATCACCAAGTCCAACCATTCCTATCAAACACTAACCCATGTCCCTCAGCACATCATCCACCCACACCTTACACACCTCCAGGCAAGGCAAGTCAACCACCTCCCTGGGCCTAACAACCCTTTCAGTGAAGAATTTTTTTCCTAATGTCGAGCCTGAACCTCCCCTGGCAGAGCTTGAGGCCATTCCCTCTTGTCCCGTTCCGACATTGGTGAGAAGAGCCCAGCTCCCTCCTCTCCACAACCTCCTCTCAGGTAGTTGTAGAGAGCAATGATATCTCCCCTCAGCCTTCTCCAGGCTAAACACCCCCAGCTCTCTCAGCCGCTCCTCATAAGGCCTGTTCTCCAGCCCCTTCACCAGCTTCGTTGCTCTTCTCTGGACTCACTCCAGAGCCTCAACATCCTTCTTGTGGTGAGGGGCCCACAACTGCACACAGGATTTGAGCTGCCGTCTCGCCAGTGCTGTTATCAGTGATGTGATCAATACAACCCAGGCAGGCTCCACATCTACATAACTTACTGCAGCTGGCTGAAAATTTAGTTGTGCTCAGGTAAGGCTGGGTTGACCCAAAGCTGAGGGGACAGCTGGGGCAGGGTCAGGCTGATGTGGAGGGTGTCAGAGCATGGGGAGGTCCCACCTGGGGCTGGTTGTGCCCTGATGCTGCTGCACCCAAACCCCAGTGCCGAGGTGTCCCAGAGACCCTCATGGCATGTTCTGGGGTGGGTGTGGGTTTTGAGGAGAGCACCCACCTTGGTTGTGTTCTCACCAGTAGCTGCATATTTCATAGAATCATAGAACATGGAATCACAGAACAACCAGGTTGGAAGAGACCCACACGGAGATAACACCGTCTTAGATGGAGATTTCACCATATCAACACAGTTCATTCAGCAGGGAATCATTGTCATACTTCTAATTGTGAGAACATGCTTAGCTAACTTTAATTTTTCTCTGAAATTTTTGCCTTTAAGAAATGAGTCTCTGCAAAACATTGAAACTCTGTTAACGAGGAGCTCTGCCTGCCCCAGGTGAGGCTGGTCAGCACTTAGCAAGGTCTGGCTGTCTCAGCAAAGCAGACTTTATCCGGTAGGTAGCTTTCACAATATAAAATTTTCTGCTCCACCTTCCTTGAGAGTGTGAATTTTTTTAAGGCACCATTTGTCATCATTATAGGACAATATAAGTAGCTGTTGCAAAACCATTACAAAAATTGCTGAAGACGGCTGCTAATATTTTCTTTGCACATACAAAAATAATTTCCTTTTCCATAGAGTCTTGTCTCCTATTTGGGATCACTCAATAGTAAACTAAGCAAGTGGAAAAGAACATTGGATTTGTCTGAAATTGCCAAGAAACATGCAGGTTCTTGACATGAGCAGTAGTCTATTAGAGAGAGACACACACACATACTCATGCGCACACTCCCACCCTCATAAAAAAATGACATCAACTCTTGACACAGGAAAGGAAATGTTAATACTGTTAGTTACAAATAGCTTTTCTAGCCTCATTATAGACATAGAAATCACCTACTACATTTTTTAAATTTTTTGGTTTTGCAATGGAGATGTGTTTTCACTAATGTCTGATCTGGTGTTTTGGACAGGAGATGCTTGCACTGGAGGAACAGCCTAGCAATGATCATCCCTGGCGCTGATGTATCTGCATAAAACTTCATTTTATGAAGTAGAACACTCATCTAATTCATCAAATCACAAATAGTTGGCAGGACTTAACAATGGCAATCATATAGCCAGACACCCAGAGAGCTGACACCCCTAAGCAAGCTAACCTCAACCTGTGAATAAGATGTATTACTCACATTAGTGCTTTCTCTCACTATGAACCATTTTCTTTTACCAGCTTTAACCACGATTTCCTGTTCTTCACATCTGCGGCAGCTTTTACAGAATATTAAATGACATCAGAAACAGTGGCATTGCTGTCCCCTCCCCGCGCTCAGTCTGGGAGTAGACAGAGGTTTTGATTAGGCTGGGGTGATGGAGCCCGTGACCACCCCTTCATCAGTCCACTGCAGCCCTTTGTGACTTTAGATTCTGGTCACAAGCAGCTCCTCAAGGGTGCCAGCAAGGGGTATTTTGTTTGCACTTACTGAAACTCCATTATTTTCTTGTGACCACAGTGATAAAGCCGTGATCACTGTCATCATGCTGTAATTACAAATGGCATGATACATGCTATGGGATGTCTAGAATTTGTAGAGGTAAAGGATGGGTTTTCCTGAGATGACCAGTCGGGCATATTTTCTTTCTTGGCAACATCAATAAAAATAGAGCCAGCAGCACTCAAAACCTAAATTTTGTAATGTGTCCCATGTGAACAATATGTTTAATGAGTAAAGGTCATTTTCAGTAACAAAGCCCATTGTGACTGAGTGGCTGAAACCACCTGGGTAGATAAGAATCTGTGGTCAGGGGCCATTGTCATACTGCTAAATGTTGAGATAAACCTCGAGGTTTGGGAAAATGGATAGGAAGCTCCAAGGCTGCGTCCACCCAAAGTCAGACTACGTTGCAAAGCTCTCAGTTCAACCAGTCTGCAGAAGAGTCCTATCTCCTGAACTATGATGAGCATTTTCTACGTTTATATGCCTTCCAGACAAGGCCAAGCATCATGGCAAAGTTTCACACTAAATATTGCACTAGCACTTAACAAATTCCCAATCACTTCTTCCAAATTGTTAATTTAGAGAATATCACAAGTCCAGTGGAAGGGCATCGTCTCTTGGGTTTTGATATCAGGAGAGGAGGTGATTGCGTGTATGAATGTCAGGACTCAGAAAGCAGTTTTTCTTCATATGTAGTAAACTAGAGGAGGAAAAAGAGGTAGATAACAAAGCAAGCAGCAGTGTACTTCACAGCAAAAATACATTTTATGAAGAGGAGGCTATAACACTTTAGAAAGCAGAACAGGTATGTCACATTCTGATCATCACTGAGTCACACAAATAAAATGTGTAAGACAGCTGACAGGCTTGAACCAACGGGAAAATGATCACTGACAGAGAAGGGGAAAGATGAGTCTACAATGAACAGCAAAGAATTTCGCAGGTTGGTTTTGAGACTGACTTGTACATAATCCGATTCGGTTTCTGTTTACTTATCAGTAAAAGCGAGGTTTCCAGAGCTTGAACAGCTAGTTCTCAGGACACTGGAACAAGCTGCCCAGGGAGGTGGTTGAGTCACCATCTCTGGACGTGTTTAAAAGATGGGTAGATGAGGTGCTCAGGGACATGGTTTAGTGCTTGATAGGAATGGTTGGACTCGATGATCCAAAAAGTCTTTTCCAAACTGGTGATTCTACAATTCTATGAAAGGGGTTCATGCCAAGCTCCTTTACAGGAGATGAATGAAAGCTGGACAAAGCTCTGTCAACTAAGGCTTATTCCTATCCTTATGGCCTTCATTCTTGTATTACCTAAGCATTGCTATGTTGGAACTTGAAGCAGGAAAACGTAACTCCCAACAGTTGGTGGATTCATTAAAACCAAGACCTCAGAAGTAAGTTGTGACAGAGCCAGCATTCGCATCAAGGTTCGCTTAGCTCCCAGGCGGTGGCTTTTTCTCAAGATTATGTTTCTAATGCCAGTGGAGGAAGCAAACTTGATACTTACCTTCCTGTTTCTCTCTGCTTTGCAACCTTCTTTGGGAGTTTGCATTTCCCATGTACTCATATCACTTGCACAGTAGCTTGCACTTTGTACAGCAGGGAGAGATTCAAACCCCTGTTACAGCTCACTCCTGTGCTGCCAGTCTGTTAGTCCAACTGCCACTTTGAAACAGAACTCGTAGAAATGGTGTGTCTATTGCTGACGAGATGTTCTCCTCTTCATGACTAGGTCAGCGATGAAGGTGAGAGAGATCCTTGAAAAGTAAAGCTGGCAATGTGAAATAAGCCTTAGATGCAGGAGTTCACGGATGACTTTTCATGTAGAGCTCATGTACCTGCATGTGTTCACTAATAAGGCACATTACTAGGTTTCTTCTGAGTAAACAACATGGGAGAGGCGAGGTGTATCTTCCCCTCCACGTGGTGTGTCTTCCCCCTACAGTCCATTTAACATTCTCCAAATACATTCAAAGGGTCCTAGCGCTCCTGTTTACACACGGTTCCCCACTTTAATATTTGTCACTTGACTATTCACAGTGGGGATTTTGATACAAATAGCGATGCTAAACAACACACGTGTTTTAAACAGAGACATGTGCTCCCAACAGACTTGCAGTGAAGGAACTGCAGAGGCCATGTTAACTGAATTTTTATAAGCACATATCTCAGCTGAACAAAAAAAATACAAGGTCAGTCATCTGCTGTTTCTGAATGTCCTCAGTCTTCTAGTTAACCACTTACTGTTCAGATCACAAATGCAGTTTCAGCATCTGTATGCACCATAGCTCTCTCCTTGTGTACCAGACTTCAGCACAACGATACTCAGCCAACTATATCTTTCCACATGAAAGCAGACTAAACATTCTAGCAAAAACATTATTTCCCCTAAATGTGGGAAGCATTTAACAATTTTAGCAAATTAACAGGAAAGAAAAAACTGGTTTTGTAAAAATGAAAATGTTAAAAACCCTGAAAGCCAAACACTTCCATTTAAATAAAAAAAGAAATCAATGTGCAGAGAAATGACAAAAGCTTGCAAATCTCCCAGAAGTGTTCTCACATTTTTGTAGGAAAAAAATGTCTGAGCCAGTGTATCTTTTTCATCCCAATTCTTGTTTTTGTTGTCTCCAGTCTGCAATGATGTAACGCTTCAGCGTACCAGCTCAGTCCTGGGCCTCTCCTAATAGGAACTGCCAAATATGCCAAATAGTGGCAATTACATGATGGCTTTGTGATGTGGACCATTGCCCATTAGGGACTCATCTTTGACAACCAAACTGATTTAACTTAGGGCCCGAGGATGGATTATACAGAGCTTCCAAATACAAAGGCCGCTGCTGTTAACACAGTTTAATCACTATTCTAAACATAATTACAGGCTTAAAATTGTTTATGTCTTCTTAGGGTTGATATACAGGGCGTAAATAATCTCGAATATCATGGCTACTGGCTTTTACTTGCAAAAAAACTCCAACTGATTTCTAATGTGATTTTTTTTGTTGTTGTATTTAGTACGCAACGGACAAGATATTTACTATATGCCCTCTTTATTCATCCTGATACTACAACTATAGACTTATATTTTCTTCTCACTTGCAAAACCCCTGAACATCCCAGTATTCAGCCACAGACTAGCTAGACTGATGTTCCTCACAGAATGCGCCCTGGGTTTTCTAGTTGCCGTGTATGTTTAATTTAATTACAATTAATGAGTTACAATTTACCCTAAGGGAAAAGTAGCTTTTGTTGACAAAGAGGTGTTTAGTGAATGGCATTCAAATTCATGACCTAGACCTCAAATTAACAGGCCGTCCATTAAGAATGCATGAGTAGCTTTAAAGACTGCATTTATCTGTCATGGTCCTTTAAGTCTACTGCGATGTCTTAAAAAAAGACTATCAAAACTGTGCAATACTATAAAAAAAGATTCAAACATTACTCTCAATGGCATTTCTTTTACTGCAAAATATTATAGAGTTCTACTGGATTGTAGTCCATAAAGAGATCACAATGAATCGAGGTCCTACTTTTAACCCCTGCTGCTTCTAATGCAGCACACCTAGATACTGATGCCACTTTCCTTCATGCAAGGAATAAAATACTAGGACTCCAACAAGGTAAATTATCGGATACGCTCTCCCCTACCACCTAAGCAGTAGGGAACAGCACTGATGTATTTGGAACAGAAGCGTGGGCTCAAGTGCTATAAAAAAAAGCAAGTCAAATTTCACAGCTAGGTTAAGCAAACAATTAAAATAACAGCTCCTTGGAGTGTTACATTCAAAGTGCTGGACCACAAAACTATTTTCAAATCTATTTTTTTTTTCAGATGTTAACAGGGTATAAAAGTTAAGAATACCAACTCCAAATGAAATGGGAAAATGTGGTTTTTTTATGGTGTTTCAGAAATCCATGTGATCAAATAGCAATGTCCAAAAGTCTTTATATGATGCAGTAAAAGATGTAGTCCAGTTTGAGAGTACAGCTTACATTTATCTAACCAATGCCTGCATCATTCAGGTATTATTTTCTTATTTCTGGACTGGGTGAAACAACATGTAGGATCACGCCTAGCCTACAGAAAGCAAGCACAGCTGGAGGTACCCTAAGACTGTGCGGATGTCTTTGCAATATCTTTTATATTAAACTGTTATAAGCAATAGTTTATAAGGTTAGTAAAATGTAGATTTAGATGGTTTAACAGTAACAGCAAAATCAGAGCAAAATGACCAGCCATGTGCCACTGGTGTTTTTATCCCTCTAAATGAAGTCAAGGCTGTCATGTACAGTCAAGTTTCTCAGAAACACTTATGTGCTTCTGATGTTTTTTTTAAAATATTAGTTTATTACCCTATACTATTAAGTGGTTTTGCAGAGCTACAATTTCTAACAGCTTTCTGCTTCATCCTACGTCTTATTTCCCGGTCAAATACAGTAGTTATATGCAAAATTAAAAACTTAAACTACTTTATCTGATTTGGATATTGCAGAGTATTTGATAAAAGGGGTCTAAGGAACAAAATCCCAACAGTTCGTTCATATTTCCTACATATTCTTGCTTAGAGCACTACAAATTAATAAAATAGTTCAGAAATAGTTCAGTGTGAATCTAACAATTTTTAAGATTGCAGGTGTAAAAAGCTGCTGTCTCTACTGGGGAACCATTCCAAGAAATCTCAGGTTAACTGTTGTCTTAAGATATCTGCTAAGAATCTGCGTGTGTCTGAGTGGAAGCCCTTTGCTATTTAGATAGCGAGAGATAAGATTTCTTCTTTAAATATTAGCTGTCAAACTGTGTTATGTCTTATTATGTTTCATCAGATTGGCATTCAGCATGATGAGGTTTAACAGCACATGCTGATAACGCACAAACAGTGTAACATAACTTAGGAATAAAATTAAAGGACAGTGGACTATTTTCAGCTCAGACGCCGGCTTATCAATGGTTTGAGAGAGAACACAATTCAACCACAACAGGAATTGTAATTCATGTTCACAAAACTGGCGAGTCCTTCTTTTCACCAGCCTGCTGCAGCGGGGTTTGTGACTATTTTCAATCACCATAACATTTACACAGGACTTTCAAGGAATGTATGTTTTGTAGTCCCCAAAAGAAAAAAAAAAACCTGCCATTTGAAAAGTGTTATTTAGGTTACATGTCTTGGACAAGTATAGAAGAGATGAGTTCTGTGTCCAGTACAAATAACATCAGCTTGAGAAGCAGCAAATGGGAGTTCTAAACACTTCAACGAACCCACTGACTCTCTTGCTAAACGTGCTGAGTTAATTCTGTGCGTCACAATTTATATTCCTTTAAAACCCTTTCATCAAGAAAAAAAGGTTAGCACTCCACTGAGATAACTTTTGAAAGCGGAAAAGAGACTGACTGCTGTTTGTAACACGTTACTCGAGTCTGAAGTCAAATTCTCTCACCTAAACTTGGGTTCCTGAGTTGTAAGAACTCATTTGGGCTCAATTTTAAGTACACTTCTTCCATGCAAAGTTTTCTTTTCTCCTAAATCTGGCTGCTAATGTATCGATATCAGATAATTTTTTATCTCCCTCCCTATCCCCCCCCCAAAACCTCAATTACAGGCTGCATTCCAAAAGATGAATATTTGTGCATGGTTGGGAATTAAAATGCTGACCTTCGGGAGACTTTATTTTCCTCAGTGTTTTTCCGACTATCTGCTCTGTACCTGACAAATGAGGCAGTGAGGTCCCTCCATATTCTGTTTGGGGTCTATTGGCTGAGGAACTCTTGGTCATCCTACCTGCCTGACGTCTAGGATCATGATGAATTGTCTCCAACTCTAGCCTCAGATTGTTTTTTAACATTTAATTTAGTTTCTTCCTGTGCTTGGATGAACATGGCCATGTTATGGATTTCTGCTCTAATGTACACCAGCAGGTTGGAAGAACAAGCCTCAGCAAGCTGTGGAAATAAGAGAGGCTGGATCAATAGTCAAGGTCACGACCCTGGCTCTGATTTTGTACACTGTCCTGAGATTTTCTCCCCTTAAAAGCCTCTGACTGCTTCTAATGTGGATCCAAGAGCATATTGAGAGAGAAATTCTTAACAATCCACTCCCCAAAAGGGTAGGTGTAGCTGGATCCTCTTACCTTTTGCATCTTACGTGCAGAGCTGGCAAGCAATGTGCCTCTCTGCATTTGGGTTAAAAAAATCATCTTATTTTTAAATGTTGTCTTAGGCAACCTTTTTGATAAAGAGATAGAACACAGTAAATTTTTGTAATCTGCTGCTGTAAAAATATTCGTTCATTCAGGGAGTAATTTAGACACTATCAGAAACAATTTCAGAGATATTAGCTGCAAAATTCCATTTTAATGAAGACGTGTAATTGTTAGACAAGCTAAATGCCAAAAAATATTCATTCCGCAAGTACACCTGGACTAGAGCAAGTACAAAACGCTGCCATAAGAGTGTTGTGCTAAAGGAACAAAGATGCAAAGTCATTTGTTGAGCCTCCCTTTGTGCTGCAGATAGAGCTTTGAGTCTTCAAATATATGACTGTAACGCAACAAGGCACATTTCGGAACGGGTAGTAATTTTCCACTGCAGGATACAGTCATGCTGAAATTCAGTGCCTAAAAGGAAGGAAGGAAGGAAGGAAGGAAGGAAGGAAGGAAGGAAGGAAGGAAGGAAGGAAGGAAGGAAGGGAGGGAGGGAGGGAGAGAAAAGGATTGCAAAGGTATTTAATATATCGAAACAGCTCCCCTAGTCCTTGATAGAGATAAATTGGAATAGCTGTTAAACCCCAGCCCACAATGATCTGCAGTCAATATAATAAACAATTCCATCTCCAACAGAGATGAGCAAAAGAATTTCTCACATAAAGAAGCAACTTTTTTGTTGTTTTTGCAAAAGAGTGGGGTGGAAAAAAAAATCACTTTTCACTTGGCCCCTTGTTTCTGACTTTCGCTTAGCTGAATAGAAAGCTGCTCATTGCAGCAGAGGGAGAGAACTGAATGCCAGTTAAGAAATTCAGCTTGTTGTATCACAGTGTCTCGATCTGAATCTGATCCATGTGCTCAGCAGCGGGACGGCTGCAGAGGACTGCAGCAAATATTAAAAGCAAACATTGGAAGAAAAAGAAAGCATTGCTTGTAAAGGGTTCCTATAACAGCTGAAAATTGGTTTTGTTTCCTTCCTAATCAAGAGAAGAGGAATTCATAGTGTTCCACGTGGTAAAATCAGGAATTTGCACAATGTGAGAAAGAGGAAGATAAGCAAGCTTTAAGAACTGACACAATAAGGCTGTCCAGAGGTATTTAGGTGTCTCGTGGGATCTTCAGTCAATGTAAATTAGATGTATAGTGGTTTTGAAAAAACTCACTCTGTGCCTACTGCATTTTGAGGTGCCAAATCACTTCTAATAACAGTCACTGAGCCCTGTTACTCATCGAAAAGGAAAGGTAGAGGACTTTGCTTTAGCTTTAGAATTGTCCTTTTGGTTCCAACCCCTAGCTTTGAATTTTTGAGGGTTTGGGTTTTTTTATGGTGAGGACTAAGCAACCAGACTTCTCTCACATATAAAAATTTGCACCTACATACCTGATGGGAGAGCTGCCACTCTAAGCTCCTGAAGCAATAATTTGACATTTTGCTGTCCCCAAAGGCACAATCTCTGTCTGCAATCTTCAGGAAAAATATGCAATAATACTGCACCAAATCTGATGCTACAGGATTATGAGACATGGCTGAATGAGATGACTGAGGAGAAATGGAGAGGAATCTGTTAAAAATAACAAAAGAAATAAAGCTGCTTTCTTGTAAAAGCTGCCAAATTCTGCATTGTTTAAAATAGATAAATAGTAAACAGCCTGTGCTATCACAGCGGGTTACAGAGGCATAGGTACAACGTTATTTCTTCCATTCTCTTCCACTGTGTCCCATTTATACTCTCCATCAGCAGAAAGGGCTTAGGTAACTTATATATGATTAGCTGAGACATAAAGGAAACATTTTACATGGGTGTGGAACAGAGTCTGCTGCACTGGTCTGAGCTTACTCTACAGCCCTATGATATTCCACCACTTCAAACAGAAGGATGAGAGGGGGGAATACTCTATTGCAGCAAAGCACACACCCCAAAAAAATATCTGGAAAAAGCTTTGCCCTAGTTTTTGGAATATTTTCTGATTTTTTTTATTGAATCTTACCTTGGTTGTGCCAACCACCACCCCACTGCAGTTCAGGGTTCCTATGGTGTTGCCTTGCTTTGTTTCTCATTTACCAATGTCTTTTGTTTCAGTGATTCCCTTGGCTACTAAGAGAAAATATATCTTCTGGTAACATTATTGCACATCAAGAAACATATCTGGAAGAACTGAGCATGAAACAGAGAACTAGGAAATTCAGTGCATTGATTCAGGCTTGGATGATTTATGTTTTGGTCAGACCCAAACTTTCAGAAGCAGCCCTTTTGGGTGGGGCTTATTATAGAATCATAGAATCACCAGGTTGCAAGAGACCCACCGGATCATTGAGTCCAACCATTCCCACCAACCTCTAAACCATGTCCCTCAGTACCTCATCCACCCGCACCTTAAACACCTCCAGGGTAGGTGAGTCAACCACCTCCCTGGGCAGCCTGTTCCAGGGCCCAATTTCCATGCACGAGGCAGTCCAGGTTCCACTCTGAGTTAGATGCATGTGAGCTCACTGAAGTGAACAAACTTGCTCAGATGCAAGTGACGGTAGAACCTGGCCTACTCGGTACTGAACACGGTTTCACAGTGTTATGCAGTATCCCAGAATGGGTTTGCATCACACGACGAGAAATGATGCTGCAGGAGCCCCCCTTAAAAAGTCTGGGGAATAGGAGGATAGGGAGTTTGGACTACGCATCATCACGTAACCATAAGATTTCCATGAATCCTCCCACGTAGTCTTTTTCTGGCCAGTTTCAGTATTCCAGAAAACACCGTCCCTTTTGCCATCTCATTTCCCACCATCCAATCTCAGCTATAATGGATGATTGCTCCCAGTGTACCTTAAACTCTAATTCACATTTCCAAACAGTTAACAAATAGTGGCAAAACACAGTCCACGTAAAACACGTTTGTCAGTCTCCAAGATCAAATAAGGCTATTATTGGCTATCCAGGAACATTTCAGCGTGTTTGAGTTCTTCCTTTCCCTGAGGGAGGACAGCAAAAGTCACCAATATTATCACTGCTGGTATCAATGTCACCTCAGAGTCAAACTTTTTTCTTTCTGGACAATTTTCTGAAGTAACAGTTAAGAGGAGAGCTCAAGAGTGTGTCTATTCTAGGAAGAAAAGGAAAAGCCTCATTCTAGCATCTATTTCTGCCTCTCAAGTGCCTTCTTTTTATGCTATGGAGCTTGCTCTATCTGATGAGACATAATGTCATACTAAACCTGTCCACCTCTCTTTGCTCACTCCACCAGAAAGTGGTTCTTGCTTTTGATTGCACATGCTCTTTCCTTTTTTGTTCATTACTCTTTCCCAACACTTCTAAACACAGCGCGGAGCTCCTTTTGCCCTTAAGATGTAGTTCCCTTGACTGTATATTTTCCACTAGTTCAGCATGTGAAGATCATGCACGGGGGCAAAAATCAGCAGCAATTCACAGTAGTTGATCCCATCTACTCTGTCATGTACAGTGCAGAGGACACAAAATGCAAAACTCTCCTCTTTATCTAAGCCCTCCCAACTGTAGCTCCATAGAATATATGGACTTCCTTCTATTTTGGTGCTTGCTGCAATCTAATCCACTGTTATTAGAGAAAATTATGAGAACTATGATTTTTTTTATATGATATTAATCAAAACATACCTTCCAAGTCAAAAAGAAAGAATTACTTTTCTTGGCTCTGTGAAAATTACCATCTCAATCCAAATTTTTTTCAACATTACCCTTATTTTGAGACTTACTGCCACCTGTTTCTGTCCCTGGTGAAACAATCACAACCTGCCTGTCTGCACTGACCTCCATCTCTTTTCTCACTGAGTACAGATGAATTAAGGAAAAGAGATCACAAGATTAACTCTTCTGTCAAATTCACGTTTTCTGGATGCTGCAAACAATGAATATGTGACATGCAAGGGGAGGCCTGAGTTTCACCTGCTGTTCCCTTTAGATGCTAACAGCACCTCAGTGTCTCAGTTAACCTCTGCACTCCTATGTTTCTTATATTCTGGATTCCTGCATACGTTGCCCCTATCTATTAGCAGAAGAAAGTCTCAAAAATATCTGATTTAAAGGATATCCAACACTTCGCTTTCCATGAGCTTTTGAAAACATGGAGTATCATGAATGTATGGAGAAATGCAGCCAAGTCAAAACCATCAAGCCACCACACTGAGTGAACTTTGTCTCGCTTAAATGGAAGCAAAAGAAAATTCCATATTTACCTGATAATATTTTTCAGTCAAAATAATGGCTGTTCTTTACATCCAGCTCTAGGTACTAGACTTAGATCCGTCATAGGGAAAGGATTGTTCACACTTTGCCTCTTGTTCAAACAAGCCTCTGGTAAAAATTCTGGAAACACAACTTTGGGCGTAATTCCCTTGCTGCTCCATAAACCAAACTGAGATGAGGCCAATTATGGGAATCTTTCATCTTGTAGAAATGAGGTATTAAAGAGGGTAGTTTTATAGGGGCAAAAACTTCTAGTGAGACATCAGATGGGTTCCATTCACACATGGGACTATGGACATAAAATATCAATGCAGAAGAGTACCAAAAGGTCAGTTTTCAGGATTTCCTGAACGTTCAAGGATTCACCATATGTTTTGTTCAGATTATTGAACAAATCCAATATAAATGAAAACAATCCTGCTTGTAGACTGCCTGGTCAACTCTCCAGACCTTCTCTACTTGTGAATGTAGAGAGTCTAAGAAGAAACAAACACCTGAAAATTTTCTATTATATATTTAAAGACTTTTTTTTTTAAAGAGAAGAACCACCCTTTAGTGTTTAAGTCAGCCAAAAGCACCTGTATTTTCCTAGAAATGGTAATTTAATAAATATAGCTACAACATTGTTGAAAGATGGAAGAGATCCTCCTCAGAAAAAAAGTTCACTTAATTTCGTCTTTTATTAGTCCACTGTTTTTCTAATCTCTTAAGAAATATTTTCTACAATTATATTTGTAAGAAAAATTGACAAACCTATTGTTTAAAATCATACTAGAAAGTTAAGAAATCATAACTGAAACCAGATGATGAAGAATTACTTTAACTAGAGTCTTTTTTTTGAAAAGGAGAAACTTGAATGAAAGCTACTATGAGGGTCCTAAAATTTCCCTGAGAAAACAAATCCGTCCAGGAAGAATTTGTATGTTTGCAGAACTTCTTAGAACAACATCATTCTTTCCAAAAGGTGTTTTTGCCTTCTTTCTCTCTCCTTTTCTCACCCCTACATAGTGCCCAGAAACACACATACACGCAGAAGAGACAGGAGAGATGTTTGCGAAAACTGCAGTTTCCGCAATCAAAAGTACAACATTTACTGTGGCTTTTATCAAAGATTTCAATTCCCTCATCTTAAGGAAAATGACCCTTTTATTTTGTTGTGGACATAAAATTATGGCCCAGGGAAAATTGGAAGCATTTCTGTTGAGGGAAATCAATTTTCTCACTGCCATATATGATCAACATGTCACAGCCATCACCTAGATAATAATAGTAAAGTACAAGTAAAATGGCTGGTAATACTGGCTTCAGGAAAAAAAAAATAAAAAGAAGAGCAAGATAACACCTTTTTTTTTTTTTGTTTTTCCCCCAAACATGTTTGCAATAAAAAACAGAAGAAAGAATGCAAAGGTTTCTCCTGTGCTCACAGCCTTTCAGAACAAGAGTGTTTTATTCTGTATACTGATAGTCTGAAGTGTTGATGAAGCTGATGAGAAATTTGGTCTTCCTGGAAAATAGTCAGCACTTTGTGTAAGCTGTGCTGGGTCCTTTTCAATCAGATTGTTAATGGGTGGCTAATAGTGAGGGGATGTGACCAGGCTGAGATTACCCAGGAGTACCTTCTTAATTTGGATACTACAAACAAAGGAAACATCAAATCTGACCTTGCTGGGGAAATGTTAATGGCTTCTACTCATCCTCCTTCTGCCACTTAGCATCTCTCGTGCCCCACCTTGGGAAGCTTCCCGGCAGGAGTGTACATTAGCGGAACTCTACCCTTACAGAACCCTGGCCCAGGCAATGAGAAAACATTTCAAGTGATTAAATGGTCTTTTGATGTCCACTTCAACAGACGTAATCACTGCAGTGAAGCGCAGCTCCAGTGATGCCATAGGAGTGGGTACAAGGGAAATGAGAACTGTGTTAAACAAAAGGAAATAATTTGGTTTTTCAGATTAAATGGTGTGAAGTTAAAAAAGAAGAAACTCCAGCTGAAAAGGCTAAGGACTGCAACACCGGAAACAGGAACTGATACCAACACTAATTTTAATTCATTAAAGAAATCTAAATGGGATAGGACCCTTCAAACCCCGGTAGCTGAGGGGAGACCTCATTGCTCTCTCCAACTACCTGAAAGGAGGTTGTGGAGAGGAGGGAGCTGGGCTCTTCTCCCAAGTGACAGGGGACAGGACGAGAGGGAATGGCCTCAAGCTCTGCCAGGGGAGGTTCAGGCTGGACATTAGGAAAAAATTTTTCACAGGAAGGGTCTTTGGGCACTGGCAGAGGCTGCCCAGGGAGGGAGTTGAGTCACCTTCCCTGGAGGGGTTTAAGGTGCGGGTGGATGAGGTGTGGAGGTACGTGGTTTAGTGATTGATGGGAATGGTTGAACTCAATGATCTGGTGGGTCTCTTCCAACCTGGTTATTCTATGATTCTATGAGTCTATATCGTGCAGCAAGAATGGCCGTGGGCTTACAGTACAAGCTGAGAAATTAGCATAATAAGATTTGTCATAATACAGAGAGGGGACACACAAAAATTAGGGCTGCTCAGTCTCCCATAGTTTTTGCTGATGCGTTTGGACTTTGCTACTGCTCCTAACAGTTAAATCCTGAAAGAGCATTCTTACTAATCAGACTCCATAACATCCACACCTGGAAATAACTCTTTTAACCTTTGCAAATCTGGTAGGTCAAGCATTCCTATGAGCTTTTGTGGGTTCCAAGAGCAAAATCAGTGGGAGGAACTGGATGATCTCTAAGGTCCCTTCCAACCCAAACTACTCTCTGATTCTATTTTGGTTCGGTACACAGATGAATAATAAGGAGACAAGATTTTCCTGGCTTGTGCTCGACCCATACCCTCAAACCACTGCCTCCAAATATGTCTCAAGCGGCACAATTACGTAAGGTGACGTAAACTTGCAGGATTGTGTAACGGGATACGAAAAAGAAATAGCAGCACCAGATTGTGATGGCTTAAAAATATAGTTTTTCCTGACATTTCTGTGTCTATAATTCCTTCCAGAGAAGCCTCTGTTGTTCCTGTAAATGGAATACTGCTCTCCAAAGACAGTGATCTGCAGGCTTGGGGAATAATGCTATCACTGTAACTCCAAGTATGACATTACCAACCAGCCATTTTTAATACGATTTATAATTTAAAAAACCCCAGCAAAACAACAAGCAAACAAAAAACTTCCATAAAACCAACTCTATGAGGTGACAGACATTTTACGTCTTGGAGCTTCTATAATACAAGAGAATACTGGAGGTTCCCTGAGAATCTCTAGGACTATTTCCATAAATACAAATTTAAACAGAGATGGAGGTTCTTGGCAAGTAAATTATAAATTCTACAATATGTTCTTGAAGGAAATAAACTTTTCCAAAGGAAGATTTCTGAATGAGCACATTTTTCTGACCAGAGCCCTGACTGACATGCATTCTAATAAATCCGAGCAAAGATATCTTGGTAAAATCTAAAGGTAAGAACATTTAACAAATAGAAGCTGAGCTAAGCCACCAATTATAGCCACTCTGCTTCTAATATCTGCTTTAAAAATAAGATGGAAGTTTATCAGTTCTTCAAAACACAGCTTGAGCATCAATGGTTAAGCGTATTTCTCATCATATATTTAATTATGGAAGCCAAGTAATCATGCCTGGAAATAAAATGCTTCCTTGGGAAGTTAAGCCATCTTCACATAGCAGCACAGAAATGATAACGATTTGGCAGGACAATTAGCAATTACTGACATTTTTAGCCCCTAATATTGCAGTATGAGGGCTCTGAACAAGACATCAGTGCATTGCTGATGACGATGACAGAAGACAGTCAGCACTAATGAATTCAATTAACAACAGCACTATCACTTCCTTCTTGCTGTGCTACTGATGTTTCCCCTAATACAAGAAGCAGAAGCCGATAAACACTGCAAACCCCTATTATTATTTTTTCTTATTTTTAGCTGAAGAGTGATGATTTTTTTAAAAGCCTCAAAATTAGCCTCCCCCTGTATAAAAGCCCATGCCCCGTGTGCAAAGCACTTCACAGTAACAATGTGCAATTCACGAACGCTCAACACGAGTGAAACTTGTGCTTTCACTGGCAGGTTCCCATGAGAATTCCTTCGAGAGGCAGTGAGAGGGCCTGATTCGCGTTCTTATTAATGATGAAAGTGAAGAAGAGACTTTCTATTTAGGTTGTCGGGCAGCAAAGGCATCTAAATTAAACATTTTGGAAATTGCATGCATTACTAATCTACATAAATCAAATTATTTGTTTATATTTTTTTGCAGGACTTGAGAATTTCGTGAGAGCCCTCTATGTCCTCAGTTTAGCAAAGTGTTTAAGGATGAAACTAGTGCGGCTAATAATATGCTTAAAATTAAACACCTGCTTTGTTAGATGAGAAGCTCTGTGTAATAATTGATGAAGGTTAAACATTACTTTTTTCCGAGCCTATTTGATCATTCTAAGAATATGCGATGCCGTGACATGCTTCAAATTTAAATACAGGCTGGGAGTGTGCTTCTAAAGACTGAAAAGTATAACTGAAATGTGCTAAAAATACGGTGAAGACCTTTCAAATCCTTTTTTTAGCCTTTAATCCATTATTTAGCACTTCATTCTTTAAAAGAAACCTGCAGAGCTATATCCTCAGAAGCACAACCTTGAAACAAAGTGTTTTTAGACATGCACAGAAAGCATTAGCAGCTTTCATTGCAGAATGACACCTGAGCACCCATATGTCCTGATCCCTGAAGTCATACTTCAGAGTATAGACTTATTCATTCAAAAACCACTTCATCTGATTTATATCCAAGTACCTGCTCCTGGCTGCAGAGACTAAGTAAACGTCCAGCTCAGACAGCAAACAGCGCTGTCTTGAAATCTTTCATTCTAGTGTATTATCATGCATTTATCATTATAGTGTCTCATACCCACATACCCATAAATATTTGGTTTTGGTTGTAGGCAGACCCGAATGTCATGGAAAACTGACCTGTAAGTAAGTAAAGAGGAAAATCTTATCTGTGGCCTTGGAGAAAAGGAGATAAAAATGAAGGGAAAGTTTGAGCAGTGTGAGCAGAACTTTTTTTAAAGTAAAATTAAGTAAATGTCCTGTAGTCAGTTATTAACTTCGCAGGGTTAATGCAGCTGTTTGGTCTACAAAGGTTATCGGCCCTAACATTTCTTAACATTTTCATAATGTTATCAAGAATTAAAAAGGTAACATTTATCATTCACAGCGTCTGTGAGTTAGAACAAAGAGCAGCCACATCTCTGCGATAGTGTCCAAGCTGTCAGCTAGAAGCAAGTCCAAATACCTCGGAGATATTTGCTTTTGGATGGTGCATTCTTTGTCATGTAAAAACACAACTTTTCAAAGCGCGTATTACTGATTAAGTTTAAGTCGGAAAATCTTATTTCCTTCTAATTATTCCTAAAGCCCTATGCAAAAGATGGAGAAGGATAATCAACGGGATGATCCAGATAAGAGAGAGCCTTAACATGAAGAGAAATCAAAGGGCCCAGTTCTCCAAATCCTTCTATGATTAGTCTTTAATCTGCAGTGAGATTGCTCGTGTGAAACAGAATTTACAGGATCAGATCTTAAATCTCCCAACTGCATTTTTCCCTAAGAAAAGAGGTGGATTAAAACCCCGACCTAATGTCTCATTGTGTCTGGCAATGTCAAAGAAACAATGGCAGCAGCCATTAGACTCAAGTTTAAGAGACTCACACAATCCCAGTAGGCTTCAATTTGATCAGCTAGGGCTAATCCTCAACGCAACGAGTGGAAAATTTTGGTTAGAGCACTTTACATTCAATCCTTGGCCCATGAAGCAAGAGAACCCATTAAAATGACCGTGTTAAGGTAGCTGACAGCGATTCCCAGACCTCTACTCTACACCAAACAGCATAACTTGCGACTGAAAAGCTTACCAGCATTTCAAAAGACAAGAAGACAGAGCAAGTAGCTCTGCCTTCTCTTTCTAATATTTCCAGCAATGGCTATCGTTACAGCCAGAGTTTGTACACGTGGCTTGGGACTAAGACATTGTGGACTGAATTACATTTGAACAACTTTACTTATGTGGAAACTATTCCTGGAAGCTGCACTATGCAAGTGATAATGTGGAGAGGCTTGCAAAACGTGCAACTAAGCAGCCTTGACTACAACCCAGGTCTGTCTCAGGTTCTCCTCCAAGCTTTCATTCCCCCATTCAGATCTAGGCAGTACCTGGCACTTGTGTATCAATAGCTCTCATACAGACCTATTTCTGGTCAATAATAAATAACTCGGGAAGACTAAATAGGTGAATAGGATTGCTAGTTACAGTCTCTAATAGATTAAAAGGCATCAAATCAATATTGTGTTTCAGTGGGACTTCACACTTTCAAATTCACTCAATATTTCCTAAAATTATCATTTCACTAGTTAATTAGGGATTATTTAAATTATGTGTTAGCTGAGGCTTTGCTGTTGGTGTGTCTTCCATTAAACCCAGTAAATCCTGCATCAAGAAGCGGGACTGGAAAGATGAGAGGCACCTGCTTGCATTCCTCTGTGTTGTAGGTACATATATAGGCCACAGGCTGGATGCTGCAACTCTCTCCTCAGCTTGCATCCCCTTTCACGTGAGGAGTGAGCAGACAGACTGGTTTTGCTTCTGCATCAATGGGACAGCAAGCTCAGTGTATGAGAGCTCCTCTTCTAGCCGTAGAACTCCTTATGACACACCAGTTGTCTTCATTCTGCTTTGGAGATCGTGGAATTAGACAGAATCACAGAATGACCTGAGTTGGAAGGGACCCACGAGGATCATTGGGTCCAACTCCTATCCCTGCATAGCACAACCCCAAAATTTACATTCTGTGTCTGAGTGCACGGACCAAACGCTTCTTAGATATTGTCAGGCTTGATGCCATGACTGCTTTTCCCTGATGAGCCTGTTCTAGTGCTCAACCATCCTCTGAGTGAAGAATCTTTTCCTAACTTCCAACCCAAACCTCCCCTGACATTCCCTCTGGTCCTATCATTGGTCCTCTGGTCACCAGAGAGAAGAGATCAGCACCTGCTCCTCCTCCTTCCCTTGCTTTCTGATGTCCTGACTACAGAATATAACACGTCTGAGAATAAACCTGCTAATCAGATCTGTACACATTACTGATTCTGCTTCCCTTCCTCATAAGCACCACACGCAGTCCTTCTCAAAATATGTTGTGAGGATTCTAGCAAAAAGTAAAACTAGCAAATCAGCATTGTTAATTCATTGGGGTTTTAAAATTATCCACTCAAAATATTTGCTGTTGTATGGAATATTTGATGTTAATTACAACCACTGATATTCCCCTTAGAGAGCTGTGATTAGAATTACCAAGGAAGGTCCAGGATGAATAAACGATTCCAGGCCAAATTCTGATCCAGGTTAAAACCCAGTATAGGATGATCTTCTGATTTCAGTGACATTGCTCTAGATTTACTCTAGTCTAAGCAAGATCAGAATCAGACTTCCTTTAAACACATTGTTCTCTCGGATACCCTCCCAGATTAATTGGCACAATTACATCCTTTCCCTTTTCTCCCCAGGTCGATCTGCGTGTCAGAGGCTTACAAGCTCTGTTGATTCAGAGCTGAATGAGCGCTGTAGGGAAACAAGCTACAACGGTTGCCCTCATTTCTAAAGGTCCAAGCTCTTTTGGTTGTGATGTAGAAGTCACAAAAATACACTGAACTTTCATTCACTCAGAATTCCTCTTCTTCATATGAAGGGTAAGAGACACTTCCAGAATACAACGAGCTGTCTCCTTTCACCTGTGAAACACTTCATGAAACCCTCATACGCACTTAGTACGTCTTCCGCTACCAGAGTAAAAAGACTCTTTGCATTCACAGCCAGAAAGTAATCTTTCAACTGGAGAAACGCTAAGCCAGAGGGGATAGCTTAGTGATCTAAACATCCAGGATCAAATTAAGCCTTAGTGCAAGAGAAAGTAACTTGTCTGACTTCAGTGGAACTGTGCTCATTTACATCATGAATGATGAATTTGTCCTGCAAGATTACATGGAAACAGATCCCAATCCCGTGATCCAGGGACAAGTTAAGAGCTGTCAACTCAGAAGTATGAGAGAATGTTTCCTTTGAATGCTAGGTTAGGAAGGGCTATTTTGAATAAAAGTGGAATCCTTATTTTCTTGAAAGCTATGGCACACCCAGAAATGACCAGGGCTTGGGTTGGAAATGCGTTAGTAAATATATGGCAGATCACACAGGAGAAAAAACAACTATTTCTCCTCTGTTCTTTTAAAAATTCTCATTTCTTTGCTTATTTCCTCCAAATATTATTCAAAGACATCACTGGTTTTCAAAAACACTCATCGAGACATCTTAACCATGATATGCTTAAACAGTCGTTTTCTTTAAGCAAAAAACCCCAACAACTAAACAACATGAAACATAAAGAGAAATTTACAGTTTGCCAGGTGTTTTTCTAAGATTAAAACAGAAGCATCCAGCTAGATGCCTCTTGTAACTTCTGGAATCAAAATCATTTACTCAAATAGCTGATAAATTTTCATTGGAACAGAAAATGCTGCTAGACACATTTCAATTGGCTATTCCATATGCAGTATGAATAATGTCACTTAAAAATCCATTAAGCAGGAATTTGCAACTTTTCTTCATTTTTCTGCACTTTTTCTCTGTTTTTTAAGAAAATCCTTCTTCTTTTAGACCAAGGGAGGCAGTTAATACTAAATTTTCTTGTTTTCTATCGCATTTAAAAATAAAGACAAAAATATTAACACCATAAACGTCATTTTCGGAGCTGCTGTATCACAGTTTCTCAGGAAAAGTGGAAGAGGAAATCAACAGCGCTTCCTATTCTTTCCTCTCCTGTTTAGACTTCCAGGGGAAAAGGCTGTGGGTTAGTAGTATGCAAAGAAAATGTTCCAGTATTAGAAACCTCCCAACCAGAAAGTTGTATTTTGGGCTCGTGTTTCCTAGACCTCTGCGATAACAAAGTTCCTAAGTGCTGTTAGATGGCAATTACACCTTAAGCAAAAAGATATTGCAGATCATTGATTCCTGCAAATCTCCTCTGCTTTGAAGCAGCAGCACTTGCTTATGAATGAAGACACACAGACTTTCACCTTGAAACCGCGTGAACCTATTTTCTCTATTTAGTCCTGGAAGCACATGAATTAGATGTTCCAAATTGGATACATCTCATCTTAAGAAAAGGAGTTTTATCCTGAGAGCCTCACTTTAAACAGGCAAGATGCTTGTGTGAATAGCCTCAGCAATACGACTGAGACTATTAATGGGAAGGAAAATAAGAATATGAAGTTTAGAGAACACAGTTTGTCTTGGATATAAACATTCATAGCTCCACTCAAACGAGTAAGATCCAAGTCGTGCCCCTGCCTCCCATCTGAAAGTTTGTGCGTGCAAGGATTCCTTCAGGGAGGAAGGCTGGCACACTGGGCTGTGTGAAACTACACAGTTGATTGACAGAGAAAAAAATAGTAGAATTAAGCTCTTCTTTGATTTTACGGAACATTGACTGCTGCAAAAATTCAAATTGATTTGATCTTAAATGTAGGAGATTTCATCTACCTTCCAGGCAAATATGCTCCATATGTTAAATACCAGTAAATATAGTTAAGTTCTCCATTGTCTATGAATAGAATACAGAACAGCTTTTCTGTAAAGACCAGATTCTCCCTTAGCAGCAGAGGATTTAAAAGGTCAGAACTAGTAATGATCAGCTGAAAACAAGAGCTTGCCTGAAAGCTGTTAGAGGGTTTGCATTTCCAGTAGGTCCTAAAGCCCATTGCTTGAGAGTCATTACAGAAAAATTCACGTGAAACAGTGCCTTGTGGTTTTTCTTCTGCTGGTGATATTTCTTTCTTTTCTTAACATTTGACGATAAACAATAAAACTAGGACGTTATTTTTAGGAAACATAATCAAAAGTCAGAAAATTCATCAGAGTTATCCTGTGAAAACTGCTCCAGGTTCACCATTTAAATTAACCACTGCTGGGTGGGGTAAGGAAACAGCTTTTTCTTTTTATTAGTTATCTCACAGTTGCTCACTGTAAGGTTTTGTATTTCTTCTTAAGTGTATTGTACTGCTCACCACCTGAATAAGATTTCTTCCACAATTTTTGGCTACGTATTTGTTATGCAGACCTCTGATAATGTTCTAGACAGCCTCTATTTTTAGTTCTTGGATCGTACATCCTGGGGAAGAAGAGCGATGCTATTCTCTGTCCCAAAGACAGATTGCCCTTAAGTGCCAAAAGCTGGCAAAGGGGAAAAAACAAAACCAGCAGCAAAGCGCTCATGGCAGAAGCCTTGATGGAAGCTTTAGGGGACTAATTCTGATATGTTTACTTTATTTTCTTTTTAATAGGTTGTCAGCTGAGGAGAACAAACAGCTCTTCCTGCATCCAGACGCATAAGCATTTATAAGCCCAGATAAAGCACAGAGAAGAAATATTATTTAGGGTGCACTATAAGTCATCACCATTTCTCTTCAGGTAAAATGTTGAAGTATTTGTGTTGTAGTTTTCACTGTGTTGCTCTGTGCAATGCAGATTGGTAGTGGGATGTACCCATGGCCACTGGAACAGTGTGGAGTTTAACACTGAACATTTCCTCTTAATTTTAACCTCTAAGAGCCTCTCAGGTAAAAATATTCCTGATATTTTTAACAGAAAAAGCAGCACCCTCAGTAACAATACAGATGTACTTTCAGCAGAAGGGCACACATATCAGAAATGGTGTGACCAGCAGGTCCAGGTAGGTTATTCTTCCTCTGTACTCGGCACTGGTGAGACCGCTCCTCAAATCCTGTGTGCAGTTCTGGGCCCCTCACCACAAGAAGGATGTTGAGGCTCTGGAGCGAGTCCAGAGAAGAGTGACAAGGCTGGTGAAGGGGCTGGAGAACAGGCCTGA
>WAAB01005850.1:0-59833 GCA_013389865.1 Piaya cayana | reverse complement strand
GGTGGTTGATTCACCTTCCCTGGAGGTGTTTAAGGCACGAGTAGACGAGGTCCTTAGAGATATGGTTTAGTGTTTGATAGGAATGGTTGGACTCGATGATTGGGTGGGTCTCTTCCAACCTGGTGATTCTATGATTCTATGCTTGTTCTGAACCCTCTAGAAACTAGGAGGGGTTTGGGAAGGTTTAAAGATTTAAGGA
This sequence comes from Piaya cayana, assembly GCA_013389865.1. Lineage (NCBI taxonomy): Eukaryota > Metazoa > Chordata > Aves > Cuculiformes > Coccyzidae > Piaya > Piaya cayana. The sequence continues at coordinate 59,634 of WAAB01005850.1, read as the reverse complement.
TTGCAGCATCCCAGTGCTAATAAACATACACTGGGAATTCCTACTGTCTCTGTGTTGCTTAACCTGTTCTTCTGGGCAAAAGGAGCTACTATATTTTCCTCTTCTCAATCCATATCACAACAAAAGCCTTATTTTTTTCATGTTGTTATTGGATTAGGCAAATGCTACAGAAAGAAATCACTTTCCCAGCTTTTCAGGATAAGGACCTTAGCACAAACCTATGGGATATTTTCAAAGTGTCTGGAAAAGAAAAACACATTGATACTGCTTAGGTATGTTTCAGAACGTTGTCAGCATAAAGTGTAAAAATACATCTCCCCGTGCTCACACTGAAGTTGTCTGGTAAATGTACTACTGAGCTGACATTCATTGTTCTTGTAATAAATCAAGTCTATGTCGTTACAGAAATGGGGGTTTCCAGCAGTGCGCTCTGGGTTTACAGCACAGAGTAGTCTTACAGAGCTGTGTTTCCTTTATGTATTTCCAATTGGTTTAAACCATAAGCCTTCCTTTGCAAAGAATTCTTTAGAAAGTAAACCACCTAATCGCCTCGTATGTTCTGGATCAGCTCCTCAGCTCTCACACTAGGTTTCATTATGACAGCATCGCTGTTGCTGTGTGAAACTGCCCAGAGGGAGACCAGAACAGTCAATAAATCTCACTTCCTAAAATGAATATTCTTCTGCTTAACTTTGGTGTAACTCAGTTAAATTGGCCAGGAATAAAACTTGTGGGCACTGGTTCTTTTCCTGATTTCCCGTACCTACCTACTTAGCATGTCAGAGTCAAACAACCCAAGCAGCCTTTGGCTTTCTGGCTGCCTCTGTGGTGACAATGACATTGTCCTCAAAGGCAAGACAGGGACATTCCTAGATTGTTGCTGGTTGAGCAAATAGGTTTGGATCAGAGCCTGGTGCCTTCCTGGTGCCCGGCTCCCAGGAGCGACGAGACGCCAGGTGTCAGCTATGGTGCTATGGAATACTGGGAATTGCTGGAACATCGTCAGACCCAACGGGATTGCAGCCATTAGGGATCAGTGGAACCAAAAATCCAGCTGGGTAACTCCTGAATTCCGCTGTTTTAGGAATGTGAGAAAGTTAAAGTTGCCGTTTTATAAACAACACCTCATGAATAAACGTGCAGCTTCCTCATAAATAATTCCAGTCCTGGATTCTGCTCAGCTATAATCATTCATATATATCAGTTACTGACAATTTAATTGCACAACCTTATCATCATAAACACTGAAATATTTGCATATAATAATAAGTGCTAAAGAACACATTGAATTTCAATGTGCCATTAATTTCAGTTTGCTATTTATATACAAGCATATGGATTTCAACTTTTCCCTTGACCATGGCACTGCTGAAACAACCACTTGATCTATCAAATTTTTTGAGTAGCTCTTTAAATTATAAATAGTACCCAGTTGTTTATTTCGAGTGCTTTCAGTACTCCAAATGTGGTTTAATTGTATTTGAAAACTGCCAAATATCAATGGAGATCAATCCTCTCCCATTGATCTGTTTATGCAGTTAAACATGTAGAATATCAGATTCAGGCTCTAACATATTTAAATACTCCTCTATTGATTAGCCGCTGCCATGATCCAGCACAGATGATGGCATAGATGATTACAGGAAACCGCCTGCTCTGGTTTGCTCAACTGATACCTCTGTCTTTCAAAAGGTATCGGGGAAGAAATGATTCACAGCTCAAAACTGATCCAGAGGGTGAGTCAGATGGGCACAACAACATTGCCATACAAAAATATTCAATCCACGGGAAAATTTTAGCATCTAACATGGGAAACCACACTGAAAAGTGTAGGAGAACCCATTAAAATCCTGTACCTTGCAGTCTAAATGTGAGAAAAGGTGAGTTAGGGAGCTTAGTCTTTTCTTTCTTCACAAAAGCAACTAACTACGCTCCAGAGCTGTTCATCCAGCTAAGGGATAAAGGCCTAAACTTATGACACAGAATTGTCTTCTGTAAAATGGGGCAAAAAACGCAGAAATACTAGATCTTGCAAGGCTGTTACTTCGGTGCTTTGGATTAGTATGTGACCCTGGTTAGACATCTCTACAAGCAGGTAAAAATTATTGTGCTTCAATCCCAAACACCTATAAACAGATTTTCTAGAGCTAAGTAAATGTCTGTCTTATTTATTAGATGTTTTGAATATCCACAAAATGTTAACCTCTTGTATTAATACTTGTAGTGCAGAAGCAATTGGGCACAGAGAGAATGTGTGGGGAAGGATGAAGTGTTTGTTTCCAATACCACGTACAGATCAGGCCCAGATATCAGCAGAAAATTGCTCTCTTGCCAGTGACAAGGTTTCAAGGGTTGGTTCTGTGTTGGTGCCTCTCAGAGAACTGAGGGAAAAGCACCTCTCAGACCCCTTCAGACATCCACAGCTAAGCAAATGCAGCAAAAGGGAGAAGCAGATGAGGGGTTAGATCTTGGGAAAAGAAGAAAAGTGGGATGGATTAAAGAGAAAAAGTGCTCTAGAGGACTGGCTGAGCCTTTCTAGGTAAGGAGATAAAGGAAATCCATGTACAGTTCCAGAAAGTGCCCAGTGCACGTGACAACACTGCAGAGAGAGGGGCGACACAAGGAAATACCAGGAGTGTGGTCTTCCCACTCATAAACAGAGTTTCTTGGAAAAACTCAGCATTGCTGCTGATGAACAAGCAGGGCTCCATGCAGTTCAGTAACTCTTGCTGCGAGCCGAGTGCTTTATTTCTTGGGCTTCTCTGGAAATCCCATCTAGCTGTGTAATACCACGGTGAAAGCAAAGAACAAATACATATAAATTGCTCTGTGGTATTTTCAGGTGAATGAAAGCTTGGAATTCAACCACCCATCATTATTATTATTGTGTTTTGTCAGCTAGTAAAGGTAAGGAAGAAATTGTCCTTGTCAAGTTTTCTTCAAAACTGAACCTTGCTTTAGGCGTTGAGTAAACAACCTTCTCTGGGAACAGGAGCATGTGGTACTGTTGTTACGATATCAGGTACGTGCACTTCCCGAACTGTACACAAGACAGTGTTTGAACAAAGTCTCAGTGTTTTTAAACATTCCTCCATACGCTAAAATAAGACTAAATCTCTTGTTTCAGAGAAGCTACATACTTCCTACGAGGCCGTAATAAGTGTTTGTGAAATCAGTTCCTATGATACTGGATTAGAAGAAAGATAACTTTTCCAATATCAGTGATACTTATTGTAACCATATTTACTTACAATAGTTTTGGAGAATACAGCACCTGGTTTAGACTCATGACTCACTTTATAGCTGATGACTGTCTTTTGCAGGACTCGATTTCAGCGGCTGCTAAAAATGAATTTTGACAGAGATAACAACAGTATCTTGCAGATTAAGAAATATGAAATAAGGAAAAGTAAGATCACATTAAGTATAAAATAATTCCTTTTTAGCAGTAGTCAAGCACTGTAGGTAATACTCCGCTGGTAACGACAACTTGAAGTAGCCCTCATCAATATTTCTAAATTACTAAGGAGAATCTAGCTAATAATTAGTTTCTTTACACCTTCTGGCAACCTTGTAAAGATTGCTATGAGTTAATATAAATCCCATAAAGTTCACAGAATGTCCTATCACTACTGGAACTTCATGGGAAACACTAATTTAATAACTAACTGAGAAGTTACATTACAGAATGTTTGTGGAAGGTACCTTGGTATCGGAGTGTGACTGACAGCGTGATGAATGATGATTGCTGGGCTAGCTTTGAACAAGCCCTTCTTCCTCCAGCAAAGTCAAACAGACCTTGTAGAGGAAGTTAGGGAATTTGCTTTTTGTTAAGGCAACCCGGAGATCAAAATCCATATGCCAGATCTTTCAAACTCTTAAATCCAGCTTCAGGAGCGGATGATGCTTCTCAAAAGAAGCTCTCTGGAGCTCTCATGTCATTGCTACATATCGGATAAAGACTCTGATATCTCTGTACTCACCGCAGCAGAGACTTCGCCAGCAAAGCCCAGTGCGGCATTCAGAGTGCTGCCCTGTCCTATCTGCCAGGCAAACTGCAACATATCAGTCCAGGATTGGTGTAAAGAATATTTTGTTGGGTCTACTCTGCAGATGCTATGCAGAGTGCTTCAAAGCAGGCAGAGGGAGCAGTGAATGTTGCCTTTGTACCTGTGAATTTGAAAGCCTCTGTTAAACTTTACCGTCTACATTTAGAGCCTTAATGTTCACACGATCTGTCATCTTATCGAGGGAAATACGCACCACAGCATTCATTCACAAATGCAAACCAGTCTCTCATACAAAGTGGGAAAAACTGGGATGGAAGGGAGTAAAATATGCAGGAAGCTATTCTATCCCCATATGGCCTGAAATTTGCTCAGGGTATTATACATGTGATTAGCAACTGTCTGTCAACTAAAGGGAAAAAAAGTGGAAAATGTGAGGACGATACAGCTTTTATGGAAGCCGCGGTAGTCAAATGACAATTAAATATAAAAAGCAGAATTATAAACTTCCGTGTCAAAGACATGGTCTTTGAAGATGGGGAAAATAAGTAGTAAGATGCTCCTATTTTTTGTTTGCATGTTTACTAAGACCTGCCTCGTAACGGGTTAATATTTCAAATGTGGAGCCAACTCTATCAATTGCCTTGTTGTCAGGACCAAACTCCGACTCATTTATCTTTAAAATATCTTTAAGAGTGTTAAAAATACAAGTATATAAAAATATAGAAGAGTTAGACGAGGCAGTGTTATTGATTACGGATGAAAATAGGCTAACACATAAAAATCGGTGTATAATACATGCATTGAGAAGAGTTAAGTGTCAACACATCCAATCTTAGGGCTGACATTTCATAAAGTAACTTTGCATTCACTTATAAAACAGGATAAAATATGGAATATGCAATAGTGGATATATGCAAATATCTACACATACACAGACGGATACAGGCATACAAGACAACTCAAAATATTTTAGAATCCGTAAGCCCGTTTCAGTAGGGTCACAGCAAGTAAAGTTCAAGTTTTCAAGTTTTTCATTCAAGTTTTTAACNACTCTATCAATTGCCTTGTTGTCACCTGATTGTCAGGACCAAGCTCAGACTCATTTATCTTTAAAATATCTTTAAGAGTGTTAAAAATACAAGTATATAAAAATATAGAAGAGTTAGACGAGGCAGTGTTATTGATTACGGATGAAAATAGGCTAACACATAAAAATCGGTGTATAATACATGCATTGAGAAGAGTTAAGTGTCAACACATCCAATCTTAGGGCTGACATTTCATAAAGTAACTTTGCATTCACTTATAAAACAGGATAAAATATGGAATATGCAATAGTGGATATATGCAAATATCTACACATACACAGACGGATACAGGCATACAAGACAACTCAAAATATTTTAGAATCCGTAAGCCTGTTTCAGTAGGGTCACAGCAAGTAAAGTTCAAGTTTTCAAGTTTTTCATTCAAGTTTTTAACATAAAACTGCAACCTTAAATTTTACTGCATGTTAAAACCTATTAAACATTTTAATTTAGCATCTCTAATAGGAGATATTTTACATCATAACATGTACGTTTCAGAAACCAAACGTTCATCATAAACATAAAAATACTGTCTCTCTGGTAGGAGAATTTTTTTGGATTTATGTGCAAGATAAACTCTGATAGCTTATTCAAACTGTGCTTTCTTAAGATGCCACTTAGAACATCTTGTGGTGGATTCAGAGTTACTGCTATGACTTTAGTCTTCACTCTTCAGTTTGTCTCTATTTTAAAAGTACAATGAAGCTTCTTGGAGAAAATATACTAAAAACTTAATATTTTTCTCTTATAGTAATAAGTGGTTTACAGCATCTAACTCTGATGTTGACCAAAGTTGTCAGAGAAAGACAGTTGTAAGTAACTTATGCCCATTTCTAACTTTAAACTTTTAAACTTTGTATTTTCATTGCTTCTTACCTACTTTCTATGGATAACTCCAGGCACCCAGACTTGCTAGTGCGAATTCATTAGTAGAACTTCATTCACTAGCAGTATTACACCAGACAGCGATTGCTGGCAAAAGGTAAGATAAACAAAGTAAAACCTGGGCACCGTCAGTGTATTTGCAGCTGCTATTCCTACCAAGGGTTGAGTGTTCTGAGAAGAACAGCAAGAGAATAGGAGTGTGTTTGCTGGAAAGGAGGTGAATGAGGGCAGAGGAGGATGAAGTATCCGCTATTTTTTGCTCTAGATGCCAAAGCAAAGCTTTAACCACTGGCTGTCGCTGAGGATCCTATCATAGCATTCACAAGAACAGTTCAATGCACTCCACTTAGTTGTCACTTTTTTCAAAAACACCGTTGTGCAATGGCACTGGGGTGGAATAGAACTTGAATTTCACTACAGAGACAGCTGCGTTTCAGTGCTGGGTGAAGTGATCCCAGCAGACTTTGTAAAGCACTTTGGAATTCTTACAGATGAAAGGTGCTATATAAATGTCAGGTATTGTTATACACCACTTAGGAGAAACGTTTCCATCTATTCCTCTGGATTTACTGTTGAACATTCGAAGGTAATCATCATTGCTGATAATAACAGTAAGAATAGCATCTCGAACGCTGCAGACTGTGCAGATTGCTCTGTATTCTGCTTGTCTGTAACAGGAGGTCGCATACTGATAAGAAGGAGGAATTTTTTTTGACAATGCAATTATAGAGAACTAGCTATTGCTCCCATTAGATGGTCAAAGTGCAACTGTCACAGTTATTTACATGGCTGCATCATTTACAGCACGGGATTACTGAAAAGACCCCACAAAAAGGTAAGCTGCTTTCACAATGATCTCCTAAAGAGCATAATACAGTAGGTTCCTGCAGCAGGGCCATTTGTTTTACTGTATTACCTCTCTATAGCTGTCTAAGTTCTACTCATTCATTTTATTACTAGATTTTATTAAAATGTATGACGGATGTTTCTAACTATTGCTTACCCAAGCAGTAGTTAGAATTTGTTAGGGGGAGTCCACTGTTTATCCTAACGTAACTGTCTTTTGATTTTGGTGTTTTGTTTGGAACTGAGGGAGGGGGAGCATTTTTTTAGCATAACAGTTCCGAACGTAGTCTAATATTGATTTTAATAGGAGTGTAAAAGGCAGACTGTTTTTGCCAGGTAGATAAGTAATTTCAGCTATGCTCTAACAAATCAATTGGTCTTTATAATACTGGAAAACAATCCTTCCCCAGCAATTCTCTCAGCTTAGTAACACCTGAATATAAAGATCCTCACATTCCCTCTTCCTCTTCTGCTTCCCAAGTCTCTCCCTCAGATTTCTGCCTGCCAGTTGGGGTATCTCATTAACCTGCAGGCTCTATCCCTGCCTCATTATCTTCTCCCGAACATCTGAGAGAGGCAGAAGCCAGGCTGTATTAACCCACTCATCGCTGCTGACCATGTGATGCCCTTGAGCCCTTTTGGAAGCAGCTCTGGCTCAGTAAAAGCAGCTGGAGGATGTGGTCTGGGACTGAACGCTGGATAAGAAAGTGTGGGGATTCATTTTGTCAAAACCTTTGTGTGCACGGGAGCTGAATCCATCTCTAAGGAAGCCATGCAAGCTGCCCTCTTATTCCCAGTGTCTTTTAGTATAGAAGCTGTAAAGCATTAAAATGTGTAGAACTAGCTTGTTCCCTTCATTCTAACCAGCAAGGGCTCTTTCCTAGCTAATCCAGAAAGATTACCCCCAGGAAAAAAGGGCTAAATGCTTAAGAAAACTTAATGTTGCTGAGATTAATCTTGTAGTCCCATCCCCCTTTCAAGAACGCCACAGGAGAGCTCGGTGCAGTGGGAACTGTGCTCAACATCTGCAGAATTGTGGTTGTGGCTTCACGCGTCCTATGCAAACTCCCAGAAATTCCCAGTCTTCCTAGAGTATTGACATTTACATCCGCCTTCAAGAGCTCTGTTCAGAATTACCATAAAAGATCAGAGTGCAGCTTGGAGGTCAGCGTGATCATAATTTGGCCATGCTGCTATATTTACTCTTGCTAATAGAGTTTAATTCTTTATATTTTTCCTTGTTGCTGCTTTTACCATCTTCTTTCCCTGTGGAAGTTTAACCACTGCCTATCACGAGAGAAAGAGAAACCTGAAAATTCTGGGAAGACTGTGATAAATTTGTCCCAGTCATGAGGATGTAAAGCAACAGCCAAATAGCAGAAACACAGATGAGCTTCTATAGCTTAAGGCATTGAAAAAAAAATAGAGTAACAGAGTGTGGCATGTTTTGAGGACTATGCAAAAAGTTAACACAGATAATATCTGCTTAAAGGGCTTAAATAACAGAGAAGGCAATATCTAATTAAAAAATCTAGAATGAAATCGTTGAAGTACTTATGCAGCTAGTCAGAGATGTGGCTCAACACATGAGGAAAGGTATTTCTTCAACCTCTCACCAAAAAAAAATAAATCTAAAGTTTTAAAGTTTTTTGTCATAAATTCTCCTCAAGCACAGGGTTAGCAGAGCAGAAGCCAAAAGCATTATATGTCTTTCAAACACCAACTTTTCTCAAGTGACATAATATTCTTAAGTATTTAGATGAATAAACATGTAAACCTAACAAGACACATGCTCATCATATGATAGATGGTGGATCCACCTAACTCTTCCGGGAGATTTCTTTATGGAAACCATCAAAGAACCTCTGTAATTTAATCACTAGCCACTGCAACCATCTGACTGTCTGTTAATTGCTTGGACAATACCCAAATTGTCAGAACAAAAGACCACCCGGTGATTCATTGGGCTGTCACTCCATATAACTAAAGCAACAAATATAAGAAACTGTGTCTGGAATGAGTCTTCGCTTGTGATGTCTTCTCTGATGGTTTTCTAGGTATGCAATCCACGGCGATTACTCATCAACTTATTTAAAATCTTGAAATCTTATAGCTGCAAATCTCAAAGTGATCCTGCACGAATACCTCTAAGGAAAGCCATGTTTGGTAGCTGTTTTGATATCACATTGCTCAGTAGTTTTGTTAATTCAGTCTAAAAAGCTTAGGTCAGGATAACAGAAATCCATCAAACTTCTTGTTATGTAATTATTACTGTATATTTTAGTTATAAAATGCTGTGATCACAGCCCTTACAAAACTTCTCCAGGGTAGGGCCTTGCAAGTATTTCTGTTTCAAGCATTAGGAGCTGGTTTGGTTAGAGTTCATCCACTGAATGTATCTTGAAGATGTAATGGACCCGCCAGTGTGGAATTCTGTCCTCTGAAGACCATCTGCCTGAATACAAATGCCTGGATGATATACTGGGTGCAGGGTTTCTACTTCACACCACATAAAAAGGCATCAGAAGGATATTTCTCTATTTCTCTTCCAGCCTCTGAATCACAGAATCACAGAATGTCCCAAGTTGTCAATGTCTTTCTCAAAATGAGGGGCCCAAAACTGAACATAGGACTTGAGGGGCAGCGTCACTAATGCCGAGTGCAGGGCGCAATCACCTCCCTGGCCCTGCTGGTCACACCATTTCTGATCCAAGTCAAGATGCCATTGGCCTTCTTGGCCACCTGGGCCACTGCTGGCTCACGTTCAGTCGCTGTCAACCAACACCCCCAGGATTTTCTCTACCCAGCAGCTTTTCAGCCACTAGCTTTTTCCCTAGTCTGCAGCCGTGCGGATTAAACCTCAACCAAATGCACCCCACACAGGATCCCCCAGCATGATAAATGCCGTCCTTTGGATATTTAATCTCCCTGTTACTCCAGCTGATACTGGTTAAGAAGCACTGAGGGAGTTAGGGCTGAGCTACTTGGTATGACACCTTACTAAAACACCACCATTTGCCTCCATCACGTAAACATTATTTCCTAGTTCAAGGAACTACCACCATCAGGCTTTTTTGTGCTATTTTTTTTTCCCTCTGTGCACAGTCATGTGTGTAACACCTGCTTTCATCTCCCAGGGCCTGGAGATGATCCCACAAAGCCTCCCTGAGGTTTCGGCTGATGCTGCAGAGACTGAGGCTGCCAGCAGACAGCTTTGATGCTAGTTCTCAGTTTCGTTGCTCCTCTTTCAAAACCTCTCTACTTCTTAGCCAAAGTAAATGTCAGAGTGCAGAAAATTCCACACTATGCCAAGCTTAAGATATTTAGACCCTCAAAATGTTGTGGGGTTTTTTTTCAGGATAATTCATGATATCTTTTATAAAGCAGTATGATTAGTAGAGTCGATAGTACAACACCCTACACTGAGTACCCCACTACCTTTCTCTCTGTATCATCCAGGATGCTCACAGTCAACAGCTTTCCTACCCTGCAAGCTGCTTCTCATTTTGCGTCGCAAAAAATGTGGGGGACTATCCCAGTACAACAAATATTAACATTTTTTAACTTTCAAAACCATCCTGTGTCCTGTAGACAGAGCAGAGCTAATACTAGCAATTTAGTTTAAAGAAAGAAAATACGTCATAATGCACAAACCCTCTCAAACAGTGTAATTTGATACAGACAAATATGACACGTTGCCTTTTAAACAGTGCTATGAACTCGCGGGCTTCTTTAAAAACATATGTAACTAAGCTGATATCCACCTTTAAAGTAATCGTGGTTTAATATTCTTAAACGTGGTGTTTCAGAATAAACTCAAGAAAAAAGCCGGAGCGAATTTCAAGGCTTGAGTGCTGCTGCCATCTACATGGCAGGAAGACTATAAACCAAAACAAACAACAAAAATATGCATGTTGCACTCACCGGGCACAGCTGTGAGTCTGTTTGCTAGCGTAAAGACTTTGTAAAGTCTGGAAACCGAACAGAATCTTTTATTGCCCCAGGCTTCCGTGTGGAAAATTCATAACGACTTAAAGTAAAATTTCCCCAGGTCCTTACTATCAATAAGATTATACACTATTTAGATAAAGTTTGAGAATGAGTAAAGAAAACATTATATTTTACTACTGCTGGATATTGCTAGTATTTTTTTAAAAAAAGTTAATTTAACAGTTGCTGAAAAAACTGAAAGAATAATATACATAATGAAAAACCCATACACTATTTACTCCAATGACACAAATTTTACAGCTATCTTATTAAGAGTATTGCCAGAGGAAGAAAACCAGCCTTTATCCCTATGTTTGCAAGACATAGAGTAAATTCAGGCTGCACCACTCTGTCTTCTCAAGCGAAGGTATCTAGAAATACAGGAAAGAAAGTGGTAAGTGCTATTAAGTCTGTACTGTATGGGAATTACCGAATGCACAGTCCACTTTAAAACATGAGCAGATGTTTCTTAGGTTTCATAATTTTCATATTGTTCACCAACTCTCACTGCTTCACCTTGACTGCGATAGTCGTACTTACCCATCACACTGTATCGAGGTCACTCAGACTTGTTGGAAGACAGGAAAGGCAGCGTCGATGCGAACATCCCTCTGTCCTGCAGCGCAGCTCTCGGACACACTTTAGACTTTCCAGCAGGTGTCATTCAAGAAACAAACCTTCCATGGTCTCCAGTAAGACAGTCTTGGGTTAGCACATGAATTTTATGTTGCATCCAAGTTCATTATTACTTCTTCAAAAATAAGATTGATGAAAATTGACTTTGGGGACTTAAGAATTCAAATTATAGTCCAACTCAAACTCTAGAAGTAATTTTATGAGCTTTGCTTAGCCGTTCAGACTACATATCGAAAAAGAGGGCCAGCTCTTGAAACTCCTCTGTACCCTTTTCTTGTGCAAGAAGAATGTCCTACAAAATCCAGTGGGAATATCTTTAGGGAGAAGCAGGACTTTGTCTTCACAGATCCCCCATTGGGAATGTGCATGCAAAGCTATTCAGCATTGACACAATGATTTTATTGGATTGGAAAAGAGCATTGCTCAACAAGACACAATCCCAAATGGAAGCAATTGATTGCAATGAGCAAATTTTAAAAATGTAAATAGCACAGAAGATTTCCAAACACAATGTTTAGACTTGGAGCCATAAACGATCACTTCAAAGTTTAGGGATGTTTCCAGGCAGGAATCTAGGTCAGTGACCATTTAGCAAGTATGAATCATTTGGAAAACTCTGAATCCCTCAAATCAAAGAGATGCCAGTGAGTTTTGTTTTGGGCTTGTATTAAATGACAAGTAAATTCTTTTAAATTTCTTTTTAATAGCAGAATGAGTTATGCACATAATGTAAAAAAGATGCCTATAGGATTTGAAAATCTGTTTTCAAGGAAGACCTCTGCATATAGGACCCTAAAACTCCAGTTCTGAGCTGAGAGAATGTTGATGTATGTGTGGGTTGTCCCACATTTACATGGTATCTCTGCTTTGTTCCCAGCCTGACTTGTAATTTCTGGATTATAAAAAAACAAACCCAAAAAACCCAAAACCCAACCTCACCCCTGTGATTTCTGGATTAAAAGAGACACAACCAAACAAAAACAACATCACTCCTTAAGCAGTTTAGTTATTAATGAAGTTTTTACCCCACATCTAAAACTTAAACAAGTAATTATTAGCGTGTTACTCCTTTTGGTAGGATTCCTTCAATAGAAAAATATAGTCTTAATTACCTTGCAACTTCTTTGTAAAATCCATCTCCACAAGCACGAATACAGTGGTACATCAGACTGCATTAGTGCAGAAATGGTTCTTCAGTTATGTCTTACAAGAAACAATTGCAGGAGGTTAATGCATATTTTTGTGTATAGCTCTAAAATTGTCTCTTTGATGCAAAAGGATCATTCTAAGAGCTCATCTTGAGCGTGTACTGTAAAGTTGGTTGTTTGAAAGACACCTAGACCACACGGGAAATATATTTCCTTGACCGGGAAATAAATGTATCTGATCAAAACATTCCTGCCTTACCTTACCGATACTGTAATTATAATTAGCATGAAGCACACACAAGCATGTGCCAAACACCAATCATCACGGCACAATCCATTCCACAGGGCTGTGGGTATTGGCAGGCTGCTGATGTGCACTGCTTTGCAGAATTAAAGACAAGCAATCAAATACTGTGTTGCACAAATGTAATTGCTACTAGAGCAGTACAGGGTGTTGCAGACAACGCCACTTCCTTGAGTTATGAGACCTCGAACCAGCAGTATTTAAAACATCTAGCAGAAATAGTTTTAAGGAAAACAAGCAAGCAGGTGCTTATGCAAAGCAGGAAAATTTGGGAAATGGACTTTTCAACGCCAACGGAAGACTTCTGCAGCAAAGCAGAGTGACTGCTGACAAGGATGTGTGGCAAAGGAGACAGCAAGATCCATCCTTTACTTGCCATTTGTTTTACCCTCTGCAATGTTCCTGCAGTATTACTAAGCTCCTGGAGTTATAGCTGCAATTTTATTTTTGCCTTCTTGTTGTTTGCAACTCTCATTTAACCATCAAAGTTCAGAGGAGAATACCTGCCAGCAGAGGATTCAGTAATAGCGAACAAATATAAATAAGTCAGTTAAACTATTTCAGACAGTCAACACAATAAGTGAAAGAACTAAGCCGTAACATTCAATATCCAGATTGTTTACTACCCGTAAGTCAAATATGAACTTACTTATATAAACAAAGGTATGTTTAACACAGGAAAATGCCTTCTAAGAATAAGGAAAGTTGATTCTGAAAAATACTAAGTGTGTAAAAATCAGAGACTTTTCTGTTACAAGATGTCATTTTTTCTGCATGGGATTTAAAACTGCAGAAAAAGAGCCTTAAATACCTTTCTCTCTTTTGGATTGTAGTCTATATTAGTGATATATTAAATAAAAACTGAAATACTACTTCTCAGAAGGCACTTCCACTCGATGCTTCTGAAGACCTTGCTGCCTTATACTGCACTTAGATATATGGACTCATGGAATATAAATAAAGAAGAAATAAGGTTTCGTGTTTAACCAAATTCCAGCCATACTTAGCACAGCAAAACAAACTTGGCTTTGTCACTCCTGCAGTCATGATGCCTCCCCCCAAGTAAGGAGATTCATTGCTAAAGAATCTTTCCATGCTGAAGAATCTTCACTCTCCTAGTTAAGGCAGTTTAACATGACAATTAGGAAGTATAACATCAGACCACAGTTTCCATCCTAAGATATAGATACAGCACATACCCAGGACCCTTTTACTTCATTAGCACTCCAGCTCCTGGGAAAGTGGCTTACTGGCCTTTCTTTCTCAAACCAGCATAAATACCCCAGTTTTTCAGGTGATAAATGAGTCTAATAAGTTGCAAATATTCACCAAACAAATTCATATGTATATATATTTTTTAAAGACAAAAATATACAGCTGCTTTTTCCTAATGAGCACAAAGAGAAATTCACTGATGTATGTAATTGCAGATGAGGGTTCCACTGGGCTTCTCCAACTTCATATCAGTCCTACATTCCTACAGATCATGGTGATGGTAGCACTTCGAGAAAATACAAATTAACATCCTAGACATGACCAGATTTATAAAGAATTTCTCATGCACTCCTGTGCACAGAACAATCCTTGTATTTTACCTGATTCCAAATATTCCATGTTTAATTAAAAATGTGCATTTTTCCTTGAAATGCAAACAATTTTTCTAATTATTTCAAATGCGTTTGGTTTTGCTCAGTGTTAAAATGTTACCGGTACTAGAAGTCAAAGGCAAGGAGAGACAAATTTTAATTCAATGTATGTAAAAGAACATGAAAATTGAGGCAAATGTATTATTTATATCAAAGCTGTAAAATCTGGGATCACGACATTAACTACCTTAAAAATTCTAAAATTAAAGATTTGATATTTTCTCTGTTAAGACTATCTAATTTAAGAGAATAAATGTAAATCTGTTAAGTGATGGAAGTGTGAATTGAAGGTAACATATCAGTGTAAAGAAGCAAATGGAAGGTATTTCTTCTGAAAAAGAAATATTAAAGGTAGACAAGAATAAATACAACAAGTCATTTCACGTCCACAGCACGTATGTCCCGTTCCTTGGCTCTTCTCTGTGCATCTTCTGATTCTTTCAGCTCAGCAGGTTTTCTAACACACCTTGCAGGAGCACACCTTAGATATCCAGGGATGTGGCTTCATGTCATCTGGAAAAGAAACGTATTCTTCTGGCTTAATGATTCTACAGTTCAGGCAAGATTTCATTTTCAAATCAGCTATTTTACATTACAGAGCAATGTTCTTTATGATCTTTGTAACAGGATGAAAACTTCCAGCATCATCCTGCCAAAGTGAAAATTTTCACAAATCTACCTCCAGAAGACTGTTTATGTTTCAATTATTATACCACAAGAGGCAACGTGGAACCCCAAACAGAGAATGTATCACGTTCCTCAAAATTTTCCTTCTGAACAGCCTCACCCTTCTTCCTTTTTCATTTTAAATGAAAAAAAATGCGGTGGATCAGCAGAAATATAACTTCTACTTTAAATTAACAGACTATTTATGTTTCCTCTGCAAACATAATTTTCAAATTATATATTTTTTCTTTCAGCAGAACTAATCCCACAAGAGTTGTAAACAGAAGTAATGGAAAGTTATACTGTTAAGGCATTTTATTTCAATTCTGCCATGGCTCAGTAGAATTCCACAGAAAAGAACGCCCAATTATCACTTTTTAGCTGCATGATTTCTTCTTATTTGATATATGGTAATATTTACAACCTGAATTTTAATATTACTTGTATTAGAAACACTGCCTAAACAGATACAACACCTTTCATAAGTCGAGTACGTGAACAGCAGCACACGCTGTTTTTTCCCAGTGTAATGGATATGTTGTGAATTTATAATATTATCTATCATCTTTCTGTCTGGGTCACAGACCAAGAGATATACACATTTTCTTGATGTCCACTACGTAGTCTTCTGGGTTTCCAGTTTGAATTTACTGTTCAAACAGAACAAAATCTATGACTCACGACACTAGTAACCCAGAATGCTGATAGGATGTGACACTACACCTACTGCAGTGACATTCTTACAGGTTCATCTCTGCCTACATTGGAAATTCCAGATTTCTTTTTTTCTAGAATAATTCCTAGGTACTAACACTTTATACAGAGTCACTGAGAAAGTCTGGGCTATCTGCACCTGTGACTGCTGGGCTGCCCCTACACTGCATCCTCTTCCCGCTTCAGGCATCTTCATCAACAACCTCCAGCACTCCCTTTCTGAGTTTGTCCTCATTTAATGCTACTGACTTTTCATGATGATGCAAATGAGAGAAAAAAAAATATGCTTTTCTAGGATGCTTCATAGCTGGGTATTTACTGAATATTTACTTTTACATTCAGCCTGTATACTGATCAATAGCCATATAGGTGATGCACTGCTGATTTAAATAACATCCTCTCCAGTGGACAAAACTTGGAGCTGGTAATATTTGATAAGAGAGATTCTAACCTGCCTGATAACAAGATAGTCACAATTTCTGTGCTGTAGTTTTAAGCATGCTGTGGCTAATCAGAATCTGTTGTTCTCAATACATTGAAATTTCTATTTGCTGCAGTCTCGCACAGACTGTATTTCAGGGATAGTCTGGGATGCCCCATCCCTGGAGGGGTTCAAGGCCAGGTTGGATGGGCCGTGGGCAGCCTGATCCAGTGCGAGGTGTCCCTGCCCATCTCAGAGGGGTTGGAACTGGATGATTTCTAAGTTCCCTTCCCACCCAAACTATTCTATGATTCTAAGATCTTCCCTGTCTTTATGCAAAGATCTATCCAGGACAAGCAACTAAGCAAGACTCTGAAAACTGCTTAGATTTTCCGTTATGCACCCAGAATTACATTCCGCTCTCAAAAGTCAAACAACGAGGAGGGAAAAATTTAATATGAGCGATGCTTTGGGAATGAAGGGATGGGAGAGCTCGTGAGCTACAGAAGGGACCAGTGGACTCAGGCACAGACTATCTGGCTGCTGAAGGCCATAAGCATACAGGGTTCTCACTATTTACATGGTTTTTCATCCAAAAGATAGAAAACACTCCATAATTTCTATCTACAGCTTCCAACTCCATCTTCCATTAGGGAGTCTCAGTTTCTCTCAATTACCAAGTGAAGTAACAATCTCTTGCCTGCTCTACTGCAATATCTCTGCTGAGGGAAATAAGAGGCAAGGGGCACCTCTGCCTACATTGTTTCTTGTGACCCCAGCTCAAATCTATTCCTTTTTCTCACAAAAGCAATACTTGCAAAACCCTTAGTGGGACCGCACCACGTATGAAACTAAGACAAGTTGTGTCAAGTCCTGCCACAATTCTCTTAGATTTTGACTGACAAAATTCTGAGCATTTTCAATCCTCTTTAAAACAATCACAAGCAGCTCCCTTCAGACAAAGGAAAATCCGCCTTTGAAGGTGTGAATCTTCCACTATCGTTTGTACATGAAAACTTGGGTGAATAGCTCAGACCTAGAAATCTAACTTATGCATCCACGTTCACTCAGTTTCAGCCTCCTTCTCAGCTTTCAAAAATGTGAAAAATTTGTCTGATGAAATGGAAAACACTGCTGGGTACCCTAAGTGATAGTAAATTCTTTATGGGGGTTTGGTATGATTAAAAGTCAAGTTCTATAAAAAGCTGCTGTAATTCTTATCTGATTATTATATTCAAGGCCAGAGCGGAGACAAGTTGGAAAAGCCACGGCTTTGCATGTCAAACAGAAGAAGGCTTCAGCATGTGGGGAAAATGGCAGTGATAAACCTACTATTAGGCATCAGGGAGAGAAGCCCAGCATCTCCTCCGTGTGTGGGCTAAAATAGACACGAGCCACTATCACAGATAATGGCAGCTTGTAGGCACATGAAGGGAGCAACTAAAATCCATTTCACTTAGACAAGAAACTGCAGTCTGATATTTACCTGTGTCCATCACATGTGAAAAGTGTTTACTGTGAATTATCCAAGAGAAAAGTGCAGGTTGAGGGGTTTCATTACCTATCCGAAAGTAGTTCAGATCACACATTGAACACAAGAAATCACAGGTAAATCTCAGATTGGTGTCTTGGGTAGTCAAATGGATTCCTGCTATTCATCTGAGTATATGCCTTTTCCTACAATTGCCGGAGGCCCACATCCAGAGCAGTGAAAACGTGTGCAGACACATAGAAAATGTGAAAGTTAAATAATAAGCTTTATGTGATTTTAGAAAATTAAGATCATCTCGAAAATAACTCTCACTCTAACGTCAAGGTTAGAGACTATGCCTTTCACTGTCAGAAAATGCAATGCAGAGATATACCTGTTAATGGCTGTTCTACAGCCTCCCTGATTCTAGAAGTTGTAATCAAGAACCCTTTTTAGGAACAGTCAGAATTCCTTGCAGGTACACTGTCATATTTTCACCTTCTCTTCATCAGAAGAGATAATAAAATCAATACGTTTCTTAACATCACTTTTGCGCATGACAAGACATTGTAAGTGAGGTGCAAAAGACGGCAAAACACATTTATAAGCTTCTTAATAAAAACTGATAAATGAAGTTCGTAAGATTGCCCAGACTTTGAATATGCGTGAGAGAGAGATTCTAAAGTCACAGGTTTCACCAAACCAGCTGCTGACCTCCCAGGCACTCTCAGAGTCCAAGATACGATTCCAAGTTAAAGCACCTGAGAAATACGAGGGAAAATCACGGCCAACCAAATGTCACGTTATTGTTTCAATGTTTGCTACTAAAATAAGTGGTAAGTTTTAAGTAAATGTATTGTGTTACCAAATCTTTCCTTTCAAACAAGCGCTTCTGTCAGAAGTGTCTTAATTTCTTATCACAGAATTTCATCCGCACAAGGAGTAATAAATAATTCATGCTCCCAGCTCTTTGTTGTGTGTCCCTGAACTGCACAGAGCTGGAAGGCTGACAGCTGTGTCAGGACAAGCACCAAAGATCTGACATGACAAGTGACTAACAAGTTTCTTTCAGTCTATAGTGAAAGAAGACAATGGCATAAAGTGCAAAACCGAAATCCTGAAACAAAATGAAACTGTTTCTTTCTCTTTACCTAAGTGTTTGCTATGAGCTTATTTCCGACCCATAACCTCTGGTCATTTTATAGTACTGCCCAACCCCCTTTACTCCTCACATTCGCCTGGCCATTTACGCCTGTCCACGGATCAATATGAGCAATTCTTGGAGAAATACGATGTCTCCATGACAACCAAGCCACAAATTCTCAGTGGAAAGCAGTGAGACCAGTAGTGAAATCTCCTGAGGTTTTCAGACCTATAAGACAAGATGTCTTAAAATGCAGGAATGGACAGAAACAAAAGCCAGAGTAATTCATTGTTTATTACTAGTTTAATGATGTCAGATGGACCGAATGGAACACAGTTTTTAAGTTTAGACGCTTTATCAACATGTATTTTTGCCAGTCAATATTCACCTCCTGACAGGCTTTTATTCTTTTCATTACTCCTTACAGATATGCAGAGCGCAAAACTGGATAGTCACAAGTTCTCATCCAAATGCGTACACTCCGCCACTCAGAATCAATTTAAGGTTAAAATTAACGTTGCCTTTAAGGTACACTAATCCTCACCTCAGCACTTTAGTGCCACCTTGTTTTAATTCTTTCCCACTTCAGAACAGATCAGAACTTGGGACAATCCACATTTTTGCCCATAGTCATTGTCGAAGGGTCTACAGACGGTTTCTGAAGGACGTGCCATGCACTGCAGGCTGCAGGTGTGCTAAGGAATTATACTTGGTTCCTTCTCAACTAGACTATCTACCTGTTTCTAAATCTCATGCTGGCTCCTGCAGTACAGCATTAAGTCTGAGTCTATGTTGCTTTAAAATGAATATGGATTTACAATTCATCGCTTTCAATTTTTCTAACGCATACTGGCACTTCTTTCCATGGAAAAGATGAAAAGGGAATATAGTTCAAATCGGGTATAAGACAGCACTTGAGCTCCCAAGGAATTTTGGAGGAGTAGAGCGTGCTGAAATATAATCCCCCAGACGTGGGTCCTATCTGGGTTCTGAGATGACTTAGGGGACCTGACATGGATTTCAGACTGCACCCTTTGACTGAAAATTAAATCTCAGCAGTGTTCCTTTGGGAAGGATCAGGGGACTGTTGGCAGCTGCCCCCTGTCAGCACAGGCTGCAAGATTTGGAAATCTCTTAACTAAGCTGACAGGCCGCAGAGACGATGAATCAAAAATATGATACACGGATCAGCACACAAAGATGCGAGAGGGTACACAGAAACCAGATAAAGCAGGGAAGGAAAATACCAAGTGAAAAAAGATGTTTAACTCTTTCACTAATGAGGACTATGTGCAGGTTACGTACGTGGTATACGTAGGTCAAGCTCATGGTTTGCTTAAAAGATAATATTTAGTTGCACAGGATATTTTTAATCAGCTGTGACTTGCTACACTTTATATTTAATTGTTTCTCTTTGGGATTCATTTAATAAATTTCATAGATGTTCCCTAACGAGAAAGGTAATGAAACTACATGAAGATAAATCTTTTAGTCACCGAAAAGGATGCACTTTATGGATGTTCCTGTATTTAGCTGAATCAATGTTAAAGGCCATTCAAATGAAATCATGATTGTGAGCTGATTTAAAGAAAAGAATCAGGCTATTCAACATCACTGATTTTTTTTTCCCTCCAGAGATATGGTGTTTTGAGTGTCCACCGCAACATTCAACTACAGTATATACAGTCCTTCTAATTTTTCATCATCTCCGGCTACCTTCAAAGGGTCAGACATTGTACATATATTAAGTTAGCAGTGTAGTCCAAAACTAATTATAATGAACTAGTAGTGTCAGCTTTCTTTTTGGTCACAAAGCCTTTATCCTCTCTTAAGACCTGAATTCTTGATGAAAGAGGGAAGGATAACAGCTCCACACTGTGACCCCTGGAGGTGACCATTAATTTGACATTGCAGCTGCTAAAAGGGAAACAGCATTACAATGTGCTTTTTTTCACAGGCCCAAAAGCTGTGTCAGATTTATCGCTTGATACTTGGTGACTGTCTTTAAATGCCCCTCACCTGGACTCTCCGACTCTTCCAAGACGCATCTGTCAGGCGTATCCTCCACATCTTGGAAGTTTGCCGAGTTTGAGCTCTTGTCATGCTTCGGCACAGTGACTGCAGCAATAAAGAATAAAAACAGGGGGAGGGAGAAATGTAATTTATGCAAAACACAAACATTTTCTGATTTTCTGCAGAGCTTCCAATGCTGAAGACATTATTTGTAAACACAAATATCAGACTGAAATAAAAGAGAAACTCAAAGTACTTACATGCAACCACAGCACAGCTGAAAAATCTATAGAGAAGAATACATTAAGGGAGAAGTTTGAGGCATCAGCTTAAATGTGATCCCTTTGAAGTAAAAAAACTTTTTTTCTCTTATAGAATCCTAAAATAAGAAAATAATATAGAAGCCATAAAAAGTGTTCGTCTGTTTCATTGAAGGAGCTGGTAAACAACAGGAAAGATCAATTAGGCAGGTTTGTAATTACTGGAGTCATTCACCAGGGAGAGAAACTGTGTTCATTTTGAGATATTGAAAACATATTTGAAAATATATTGTATGTAACAACCTAGAATGAATAATAAAACTAGTGATAAACCAAGGTGCAATAAAAACCAGACTGAGTTGCAGTTTAGAGATTACTACATTTGATTTCTTCTTTACTTAACTCCAAAAAACATTTTCACTTCAGAGCAGCTAATTTTCATGGAAACATTTATCCGTCTCTATATGAATTTTGAATTCGCTTGGCTTTTGAATAAATCCCATGTAAGTTTTCCTGAACGGAAGAGAGGTATTTCCCTTGTCACTGTCCATTTCCCTTTCTTCCGGTCCGTATCTCCATACAGAGCCACAAATATAGCTTGAAGATAAATTACAGTTATCAAACAATACAGTAAAGAAGAGCTCAGTAAAGACCAGAACTCATTTTTTTCAGAGCCACTAAAACATTCAGCTGATTAATTTTCTTACGAAAACAGTGGTGACTAGAAAATACTTATCTTTTTCTAATATCTAGAAGACTAAGCAAGGCTCTGAACTTCTACCTGGATGGGGATCCTGATGGTTATACACAATCTCAGTGCAGTTTTGTCCTGTTCTCAAAACAAGAAATTTGTTCCCTTCTAGGCTTTTTTAACCAAATGAATATTTGCTGAAGACTTACTAAATTTAAAAACTCATTTAAACTTTCCAAAATGATGAGTGATAAGGCCTCAGGGCATTATTTAGACAGGAAGAGCTCAAAAGACGCATATTCCACTTCACTGCTCTGCGCTTCCCATTGCTTTGCAGCTATTGATCCCAGGTCGCCAAAAGGTTCCATCATTCTTGACTCCTGCATCTACACAGAGTCCATTTGAAGCAATCGGGGCTTTGATACAATTAAGGAATTAGATCCTTGAAAGTGTAATATTAAAATATAATAATTAATATCTGTGACACTGGTATCACGCATTTCAAAGGGAAAAAAAACCCACAAGCCAGTAAATTTTGCTAAAAAAAATCTGCTCTGGATGGCAGTTAACCAGTATATAAAACCCTGCTCAGGTAGCGCTGAACACCTGTAAAATTCGTAAACATGAAAATCTGATAGACATGTATTAACAGTCAACTTAACACAGGAAGAGGACTTCTACTTTTTGTCTTTGCCATTGTGATTACACAACAATCCACATGAGGTGAGCTGACACTGAAGAATAACTTCTAATAAATAACAAATGTTCTTGTTCACATGTGAAAATGCTATGAGATATGCAGGAAGAAATATCTTCAGAGATATGTACATTTTTCTGATGTTTAAAGTTAAATATTTTTCAAATACACAAACTGGAGGCCCAGACGCTCACTTCCAAAAGAAGAATTGGAAAATACAAGTGTGCATATTGTTATTTTCAAAAAAAAATTGCTTTGCGCCAAATATATTCTGGCATTTTTTCTAGAACGGTTCTTCCCATTAAGCAGTCAGCTCCACTAGGCTGAGTGATAGATTGGATCATTACAGCTGCATGAATTTAAGTCAGAGCAATAGGAACATTTCCAACAGTGTAACCTACAGGAAAAGGGAGAAAAGTATGGCTATATATCTACAGAGAGAGAGAGAAAAATCACCGGAGCTATTCTTTCTAAAAGATGTAGCAGCACCAAAAATTCAGAATCGGCATTTCAAAATGAGTGGTGCATTTTCACTCATCAAAGAACTCTCAGAGTGAACCAACGTGGGAAGATGCATTCACAGGAGCAAGCGTGGCAATGCCGTCCTGTAACTGGGACTGATGCTTGCTCCTATCAATGCATCTCCTGGAACTGCTCTTGAATGGGCTGAGGACAAACCTGTTCAAGTGCTCTCCTTCTGTCTCAGACCATTTCAGCGTAGATTATGTAATTGAAACTAGCCTATTTAATTTTACAACAAAGCAGAGCTGAGCAGTGGTGTTAGGGAAGGCACCTCAGAACACAGTGAATAAATGACAGCTAAAGGCAGGTCCATACACAGGGGATATACACACAGAGAATCACCAGGTTGGAAAAGACCCACCCAATCATCNCAGGCTAAACATCCCCTGCTCTCTCAGCCGCTCCTCATCAGAAGGAGGGTGTGAAGTGAACAAGAAAGACGACACAGGCCAGCAAGGCCCTTGGACGAAGCAGGAGGATCTCCAGTTGATACTCTTGAGTAGAAACTGCAGAGAACTGGAGAGATTTAGGAGGGAATGGAGTCACCTGAAGCCAAGAAAGACAAAAATGAGAAAACAGGGATCACAGGCAGAGCTGATATGGCTGACAAATGACTAAAAAAATGATGAAATATTCGCACTAATAGTTGGCGGCAAGGAGTCGCAAGGAACGGTTGAAAGAGCGTGGAAAGCACAGATGTGAAGGGTTTTCAGGGGCAGAGAAGCAGACCTCTAGACATTTATATAAAATGAGCTGTGAAGAACAAGGTTCAGCAGGAAACTGAAGGGAGGAAAGTGCCTATTTCAGAAAACCGGGAGACCAGCTAGGACCTGTCACTGGGGTGAGTGAGGGATCTATATCTCAGCCTTGTCACTTACACAGAAGTACCTGTACCTCACTGAGCAACACTTGCATAAACAAACTTCACAATACCCTAGTTTATGGTTACACAATGAGTGTACGGACTGAGCACAACTAGGCAGAGACCTTCAGATCTTCCTTTTTTAAAACATCACATCTTACGTGCTCAGTTTGAAGAGGAAGGTTCCTTAAAAATATCACAAAAGAACAAGGGGAATTGAGAAGTTAAAAATAAGGCAAGAACAGTCTGGCCCCGATAGGGAGGGAAAGGGAAAAAATGGCATTATGTAATCATGAAAAAATATTTTAAAGAATCTTAACACTGACACATACTTTACTGTATTTTCCCTTAGGAGAACAGGATTTTAGGTTCAAATGCCAATAGGGGAAATATTGTCCTTAATTGCTTAGACCTAGGATGCTGAGAGAATTTAAGTTATTTAAACATAAAGAGTGGGATCTTTATTCATTCTTAGACTACTCTGTCCTACTTTGGGTTTAAAGGGACCTTAACATTACTTTTGTTTCCATTTGAAAGGCAGTTTATGTAGCCAACATGATCCAAATGACTGGAGTGTAAATGAGCCCCAAATCTACACGTTGGAGAAAAGTTAAGAAATGACAATTTCCAATATAACTACTCCAATAATAATTTCATTCTATTCAGTGCAATGTGGTTTCAACTATTACACGGACAGTAGAAATTACCTTTGTTAGCATGGAAGTAAGGTAAAAGGACACATTTCATTGAGGCAAATGACCTTGAACTTCGCATATAAAAATGACGTAAATCTTCATTGCTCAGGATCTATCTTGAGAATTGTGGCAGTATTTTCCTGATACATCTTAATAAGCTCTTAAGAGTTGTTTACTGAACTTGATGCCCATTCTCTTACATTATTGAAACGGAAAAAGACATTAAAAAAATAGGTACGGCATTTAGAACAGCAAGAAGACGTCATAACATGACAGTATTCAATGAAACATTTATGTGATTAGTTTCAAAACATTTCAAATTCCACAACAGAATCCCAAGTGATTTCCAAAAACAGATCACACAGCGATTTGTGATCAGCCCATGGAAGAAGACTCTTTGTGTGAAGAAAACATTAAGCGATAAGCTTTTCTTTGCGAATATACCCTAACCACTAATTACAAAAACTAATTATCATTTACTTCCATGTTATATTTAAACTCTGAAAAGCCTTCTTCCCCTCTGGAAATATCATAGAATCATAGAATCACCAGGTTGGAAGAGACCCACCGGATCATCGAGTCCATATTGCACAGTAAATTCTAAAAACCTACTTTGCACACCAGTTTTCAGAGAGTAAAGACATNTACATCTTAATAAGCTCTTAAGAGTTGTTTACTGAACTTGATGCCCATTCTCTTACATTATTGAAACGGAAAAAGACATTAAAAAAATAGGTACGGCATTTAGAACAGCAAGAAGACGTCATAACATGACAGTATTCAATGAAACATTTATGTGATTAGTTTCAAAACATTTCAAATTCCACAACAGAATCCCAAGTGATTTCCAAAAACAGATCACACAGCAATTTGTGATCAGCCCATGGAAGAGGACTCTGTGTGTGAAGAAAACATTAAGTGATAAGCTGTTCTTTGCGAATATACGCTAACAACTAATTACAATAACTAATTATCATTATCATTTATTTCCACGTTATATTTAAACTCTGAAAAGCCTTGTTCCCCTCTGGAAATATCATAGAATCATAGAATCACCAGGTTGGAAGAGACCCACCGGATCATCGAGTCCATATTGCACAGTAAATTCTAAAAACCTACTTTGCACACCAGTTTTCAGAGAGTAAAGACATCGGAGAAGGGTTTGCCTAACACGGGTGAATAACTAGTTAGCATTTTCTGATAAGATGCCTTTGTTATTGATAATGTGGATTAGTAACTTAAAGGCAGTTTGTCCGCAGAGGAAATAAGAACTTATTTGTCATTCAAAACAAATGGACAGGGCAACAAAAATTATTTTTCAATCAAAAAATACTAGGCGAGATAGGCTATAGGTGATAAATATATTAAAGGTACAACATAGAACATAAAGCAACCTGAGTCTAAATGAAACTGCATGAAAGAAAGCTGCAAAGGAAAACAAAATCCTGGCTTTTAAAAATATTTTGCTGTTGTAAATAGATCAAACAATCATGCTGTAATGCCACTTCTGGCATGGATAGGATGGATCTACAGGCACTTACCATATTACACCTAAGAATCTTGATGAAGAGCAGGGCAATAAATGCTTTGAGTGCTATTTTTAAAAGCACATTTCAGAGATATCATAAAAAGCGGAAGAACACACAGTCCTTGCTGAGATCAAGTATCATCACAGCCCAACAACCATACAGGCATACCTAACCAGAAATTTCTCCTAAAATCCAATTGTGCTTTTTTATCTTTAATAACTCCTAGTAGATTTCTGCTCCACAAACTTCTCCACCTTTCCCTTTAGCATGTAGAATTTTTGCATCCTTAACATCCTACACCCTAACTTACCTGAACGTGGCAAGCTCTGCTGTTTTATCATGCAGGTAAGCATCAACTTTCACATGTTTACGTGTGTCCCTATTTGCTCAAAGTGAAAACTATTCTTGTATGAGAAAAGATGCGGGTATGAGCCCTGCACACTCTCTCGACGCTTGTGACTGAATGGTCCTCTCCTTTATCTTCTTTGCACCATCGCTTTTCCAGGTTGAGGTTTGCTATCCTAACTTACTTTTTTCTATGTATTTTGATGCCAGCCTTCAATGACGTAACTATTTCACTAATTAATAATCTAGGAAATGCAGAAAACATTTGTGAAATGGCGAGTGAAATATTAGGAGCACTCACCGCAATCACTCAGAAAGAGAACAGATAATGAAATCACACCACGGGTAAGGAGCACCCACCCTGCTAGGTGGTGGGAGCGCTCTCCACTGAGCAGTGCGCCAGCCCAAAGGGTGTCTGATAGGCTGGGGACGTGCCCTTGGTGGCATCGGTGCAGAGTACAGCACAGCAATTATTTCACAGGTTTTTACAGGTGATACTCCTGTTTTCAGAGCCTGGTGTGGCGTCTGCCTTCGCTGCCACAGCACGAACACTGTTGACTTATGCTCAGCTTGTGATCCAGATGCTTTTCGGAGAAACTGCTACCTTGCTATTTCTTCCCCATCCTGCCTCTTTGCAGAAGATTAATCCTACCTTGAGTCTGGATCCTTGCTCTCGTCCTTATTGAATTGAACCCTATTTTTTTTCCAGACCATTTCTCAGGCCATATAAACCACTAATTCATCTCACTGACAGAAGGCATCAGTCGCTGGTCATTTCATAATTTTTAATGTCATTTAAAAAACCTGCACTGATATATGTAGTTGTCATTTAATTGAGAATGGCCAGTTGTTATCTTCTGATGATTAAATATAAAACTGGTCCAGTTTTCATTACATTTTAATTTTAAAAGAGGGATTAAGAAATTAACCTGGGGAAACACATTATTATTCTAAAGTGACTGATGCAGCACATCGGAGTTGGAACTCAGTTTGCAGCTATACTAACCCTTGCACCTAGGGAAGCTTGAGCTTTTGCACTCTGTGCAGTCACATGCAAACAAAATTCATTCCACTTAGTAATTGCTGCTAAAGAAGGTTTTTTTCATCTCTAAGTGTGAAATTTCTTTTCAAGCTTTTATATATTTTAAATTTAAAACCTCCTGAAACTCCACTTTCCTCCGTCCTCACATCTCTGAGGACAGCGTTACTCCAGACAGGAAAACTGAAATTTTCAGTGATTCTTTTCCCAATATGCTTTGAAGTTTTATTCACCCAGAGGGACTATCCTACTTTTCTCAACTAAAATATAATGGCACGTAACAAATTATGCTCTCAAAGGACATCCCATTTTTGTTTCATTAGTGCAATGAAACATTCACTCAATTTTAAAGCATTGTCTTGATCTTAGTTGTGATTTATACCGGAATCTGTCCATGTTTTCTGTGTAGTATATATAATAAAACACCTAACTAGTTAAATTTGTCTCAGTGGGTCCTGCTGCAAGAAATAAAATACTTTCCCATAAAACCCCACACAACGTTTACTGCGCAGCTCTGAAGCATATGCCTCTGTAAAACTTAGGAGGATTTAAACCAGGAAGACATAACCTCAAAGTGTCTTTAATTAATTCTTCTGTCCTTATACGCTGCTTTTCTTCTCAATGTCCTTTCTGGTTAGAAAACCCAAATTTCTTTTTTTCTCCAGTTTCCCTAAACATGTGGCAAAGCATTTTTTAACCGTACATGATGTAAGAACTATTTGATCAACATTATTTATCCATCTCTAATTATTTTTTTTTCCTCAAACAGCAACTGGGAGACAATGAAAATCCAGTTCTTATAGGAATTAGATAAAAAACACAGATTTCAGCTCTGGTAGTTACTGGGGAAGTAGTTTCCTTTTTTTACTTAATTAAATTATATGGCATCTCCTCATCTATTCCATTTTCTAAAGATATATAGCAAAATTCACCTGGTTTCTGCCCCTTAGATCTGTGGTGTGGGAGAGTCTGTACTGCAGCCAGGACTGCCTGTCAGTGTATCACTAACTTCTATCAAAAACAACACACAAATAAAGATCTGATGTATTTTAAATTGCATTACTGACGTTATTAATATTATTATTTTCACAAGAGTAGATTGAGCTGGTATTCAAGTCGAAAGTCATCAGTCAGAGAACTTTCGGAGGATTCTGACTCCCATCCACTTCTACAGAGGAACTGTAGCTGTAAGATTGCCTCAATTTGCTTTTAAAACCAAAATGAAACAAAAGTGCACAGCCCAGTTGTGACACTGACATATCCCCCCGCATAATGCGAACGCTAGAGCTTGCATACTCCCTCCATCAAGTGTCCAAATAGCTTAATCCATGGGAGAAAAAAAATATACACAGAGTCTCTTTATTAACCTCTTCTGGCCAGATTATTGTTATTATTTTGCATTATGGCCCTGAAGATGTATTGCTGATAGGGAGGTGAAGCCAACTGCAGCACAGCATGATCCTGCTGAATGGCTGCTGTATGAAAGTGGAAGTACTTATTTCCAAGGCATTTCTGCGATGCTCCCCACTGTTAAAATGTTATCTGACTTTAAAAGATTTTCAGTTCAATTGTACGCAATAAGTAAACTCGGGCAGTACGGTACCGTATAGCGAAGAGTTTCACTAGCTTGTCAAACAGGCATTATTCCAAGAAACTAATGTTGTATAGGACCTGCTTCCTGTGGCTGAGACCTCTGATTGGCAAAAGACAGTGGACTTTTCAGTCAGCAAGCTAGTTACCCATGGATGTGGCTCAAGGCTGACACACAGATTGACTGGTTCACACTAATTTACTTCACACAGATTCCATTTATCTCCTAGAAGATCCCCTGGCAGCAGCTTATAATGGCATATCCTAGGATGCCTGCCTGCATGAGTTTTTAAAGCGGCAGAGCTTGATGAATCTAAGTCCAGAAAACAGTTCACAGATTGAGGACTAGGTGCAATCAAAAAACATCAAGTAGCACAGCTGGGACTTGCTAGCTTGCTTGACTGGTTTGAGCAGCTGAGCATTAACTACGCTTGCTTTCCTGCTGGCAGCCCTGTGTCACTAGGACAAAACAGAGCACAACCCGACAGAGAAAGAAAAGAGAAAAGAGGAGAAGAAAAAAGAAAAGAGAGAAAAGAGGGGGGAAAAAAAAGAAAAGAGAAAAAAAAATGAAGAAAAAGAAAAGATAAAAAAAGAGAGGAGAGAGAGCTGAGGGGAAGAGGAGAGGGTGAGGAAAGGAGAGACATTAGAACATTTAATCTTTATGCAACTCCAGGATTATTAAACTAAATAATGTTCTAGTTAGTGAATTTTAAGGCTAGCAATCTGGAAATTTTCTTTCCACCACGCAAACAGTTCTTTGGAAAAAGACCTGAATAAAAATAATGCTGTTGCCATTTCTCTCCTATTGAAAATAAAACTATATTCAATCTAGTAATATGTGGTTAATGAAAACCAGTTACCAATATACCGGGTTTTATGTTATAACAAGGTGAGACGCAGGTCAATGCAATCCCTTGCATCCTTAGAGAACAACAGACTTCAACACATGCAAGCCTATAAATTGTATTTTTAAAAGGACTGAAAATACAGGCTTACACTATAGGTCTCCAAATTCAGATAGACAGAGAGTATTCCTTAAGGTTCTTCTCAGAAAGGAAACAAAAATTAATATTATTAGACAATTACATTTGACAGCAAGTGTATTGTGAAAGATCCAAAGCACATTTAGTACTTAGGAGGTTAAAGACTCAGCTGTAGTGCTAGTTGATGAAAAAGTAGGATTAAGGCTTCAGTATGAGTCTTGACATGATCATGTTGTCTGCCTGCTGTCTTAAGCTTCGAAAAACAGCTGGGATCATCTTCTTATAAGCTCCAACTCAAAGATGTTTAAGCAGTTCCCAATCCAATTAAACAGAGGTAAATATAAGGAAGGGCCCTACTGAGCCCAATCATCTTATTTTTTTAATGAAAAACAGCATAATTGCAGGTTACACAATGCCTTAATCTCACATTAAACCTAACAGACTGTTGCCTTACAGCGCACATGGCAGGCCCAGTTAACCTAAGCATTCTGTATTGGTGTGCTTAATTTTTTATCATTATCCTTTATTATGTTACTTGTAATCCTAAAAGCCCGTGATTGTGTCCAGATATTTGGTAAGGATTGTACCTGGATATACAGGGATTCCTCTTCTAAGAGTAATGGATTAATTGGATAGCGCTCTACGACCGGTAGATGATTTGCAGTGAAACTGCTGGGCAGTTTTCAATTTGCGAAGTCCACTTCCTTCTTCTGCCCCTGTCCTTTAAAAAAAAATTGCTTTTTTTTGAGCATTAGCAGCGCTGATGTAGTAGCCTGTCAATTATTAGCACTACCGTGGCAGCACTGAAGAAATAACACCGGGCTGCAGAACGGGCTGCTTCCTAAATTCCTCGTCATAAAAATTAATAGAAGATATGGAGATGCTGTTTTCCAGATAAAATTGCATGTTCAGTTTAGAAGCGGCTCTCACACACATGAACCAATCACAGTGTTATTCCTTAAAGGCTTAGAGCAGACAGTCAAAAGATTATTGAGGTGTGCGTAAGCGATCATGTTCTGCCAAGGTATGTGTTTTTTTAAATGATTATAGCTAATACCGTAATAGTAAAAATCCACTTATGTAATCCTTCTACTTTGTCCTATAAATATGCACAAGGACGTTCTCCAAGGATGTAAAAGCAAAATCTCATCGGGGACTACTTCAAATACAGGCTCCTCATGCCTGTGAGAGCAAGAAGGAAATTTAAATGATCGGGAGCAAACTGTTTGCAGTAGGCATGTTACATTATGCATGATTCTTGGCTGCACAAGATTTAATTAATGATTTCTAGTTACGTGATTAAGAGTTGTAGTGAACTGGTGTTTAGGGCAGCAAAGTAGAATCTGTCAAATTTCTATAATATTGTATTTTTTCGCTAAAAAACCAGCTACCAGGAGTTGCTGTGCCTTTTTTTTTAATAGAGGGGAATCTATTTTGTACACATAGACAATGATTCTGGGCTGTGTTATAGAAGCATGAATCTAGATTAATTTTAAGGCAGCTAATCTCCTACTGAAACTGAAAACAAAACACGTGTTTGTGGTCCAGAGGCTGTGAGAAACCACATTTATGAGGAACTAAAAAGCACGGTTTCGAAAAAACGCAGATCATCTGCTGCTGATAGGCGAAACATGGTACAAGATCATGTTCGTACTGGATTTAAGCACCACAGAGGATGAAAAGCAAAGTAGCAACACAAGTGAGAGATCTTCCACACTCTCTTTGGTGCATTCAAGTGCTACGTGAGAGTGTGAGGAAGAAACACTAGATGAAGAGGTGTCAGGATTTTTTTTCGAAGTTAAATTCATTGCACTTTGGTTAAACGAGGTTGGTCAAATGTAACAAGCGCATACTGCTCAGTGCTGCCAGGCTTAGAAGTTGGCTATCATTTCTGGTATTTTCCACTTCCAGTATAAAACTTGAGCTCCCATAGGTATGGCATTTAAAAGAAAGATTTCTTTTAGGTTTTTTTCATGTTTATTTTTTTAATTGTTGGCCTTTTGGGGAGTTAAGGGCCTATTCCTCAGGAAGACGTCATTTTTTCTGTGTTTCTTTTGCTTTTAGTAAAAGTTACTACTTCCATATCACCACTTTGCTACAAGAACTGGGACTTTCAGAAAAGAAACCCAAAAGTTAACGTAAGATTTGCCGTAAAATTTTGAAGGTTGGTGAGACAGCATTACATATACTGGATCTATTATTGTGGTAGCAAAGTCACTTTGGTTAGAATTTGATCTTTTCATTGATGTCTAATCTTTAGTTTCTGGTTAATTCTGAAAGCAAAGATTTCTAGTGCTTTGTGCAATAGAGCTAGTCAAAAGTATCTGGAATATCTTTATTTAGATATTCTGAAACCTGCCTGTTCCAGGGTGTTTATTTGTGCACATCTATATTCCAATAAACACACAGAAAAAAGAGACATATGCCAATAATGTGGAAATGATCCAGTCTTCAACAAGAAATTCCACCTGGAAGCATCTTACCTTTCTCCTGCACGTACTTCAAAACTGTATTGCTGATATTCTTTTCTTTTCCTGCTTGATTTGTTTCTGTTCCCACACACTTTCATCTACCAGTTTGCCTACACAATCAGAGGTGAATCTAAGGACAGACACACATATTCCTCTACATACGGAAGGATAAAAAGAAATTTAGTGTTTCAGGAAACAAAACTGCCAGTTCAGAAGATCACTGAGTTGCTCTCCAGCTTGTAAGACGAGTGAAGTGGAAATGCCAAAAGGCCTCCTGCTCCAAATAAAGGTACAAATGTGCAGCAGTATCTTGGTCAAAAAAACAGTGAAATGGCCATAGTATAATTAACAGAGAACACAGCAATCGTGTAAAATAAATCCCAGGGTGCTCCCTGACTGCTGAGGGTGCAGGGTTCCCCTCTGTGTTGACTAGGTGAGCTTTTGTAAAAAGCAGTAGAGCTGCCATTGATTTACCACGACCTGAGTCTGGCCAAGGTGGCAAGTAGCATAGAAATTCTAACGGAGATATAAAAAAGACTAGGACAGACATTTTAGAAAAAAAAGATGACTTTCCATAGCTATGCTCGAAAGAGCAGAAGGCAAGTTTGCTTTCACCAGAATATAAGCAGCACTCTGGAACCCACCTGATCTTTTCCAAAATAACCCTAGTAAACACTGAGCTCCAATATAAAGCCTCAGCCTTCCCAGTCCCATTTTTGAGAGCACACAGCTGCAGCACAGCAGTACACCTGATTTCAATGAGTTTTTAAACACACAAAGCCTGCTGAAGCTCATGGGTAGCCCAGTCTTTGCACATCCTGCATCACTGCCAAGTAACAAATGCAGGTGAGCTCCTCGCTAGAAACTGCTCCTGGGGCTCAATCTTTTTTACAGAAAGGAATAGTCTACTTCTGCCAGAAGAGCTACACTTTCCACTTTCACACTGCTAAGGAATTGCAAGAATTCTTGTGGTAGTACACGAAACGCTATCTACAGTGCACGTGACCTATCAAACTTCAAGAGCAGGCAAACAGATTTGCTGCATGTAAGGCATTTAGTGCCTAAGTTTGTTTTTGGAGACAGTCTTTGTTCCTACGAAAAACCAAAAGGCTAAAGTTCAGACGAAAAGGATTTTATCATGTCAAGGGTTAAATTCAGATTTACAAAATTGGGATTACAGCAGTATCATCATATTGTATTCTTATAAAACACATTATCTACCTGACACTTTTAAAATTACATTCTCAGCTGCCACTTCAGGCTCCATTCTGAGGGAGTGACTCAGTCATTCAGAGTTAAAGTGAAAATGTGGTTTAGTAGAACCACCCACTCAGCCTGTTTTGAGGACAGCTATTGAGTGCAAATGAATAGTCAGGGTTTACTTTCTTCTTGTCTTATTTTTTACTCTTACAATGCCACCCATTAAAGAGCAGATTTTTTTTTTATTAGTTTCTTTGGGACTGCACTCTCTTTCATATGTATATTCATCTTCTTTCCTTCACTTCTCAAGAAGTTTCACTTAACACTCAGTGTAAAGACAGGAAAGGGATGGTCTTTTTTCTTTGTTCATGTAGTGCTAGCACTTAAACCTAATGAACAATAGGAATAATGGTGGATACATGTAAAGACAAGTCAATCCTTGAGCAGTAAATATTTGTTAAAAGAGGAAATTGAAGCTTTTGTCAGTAACGTACTTAGTAATGTTTTCTGTATTTTTCTTCTCATTTAATCTCTGCTGCATTATTGTATGATTGCTTTGAATTCTAGCTAGTGGTCTTGTTTTCTATGATCTACAGCATCAGCATGCAATTCTCTGCATCTGATCTAAGTTTTAGACCCTTTAAAACATTTTTATGATACTATGAAACACACCCTTCACACCCCTCCTACAAAGTATCTGCTGCAGACCTGCAACACTCTCAGTACACAGGAGGAGGAATGACAAATGCCCTTTTTCTCTTCGTATTCTGGGATACGCGCGAGCGTGTTTTGCAAGCGTTAAGATAGAAGGTGTTTCTCAAACTGTCACACGCAGTGAATATTTATTGTACCATGATTATAAAAGAGTAATAATAAAATAATAATAACAAAGGCTGGAGTAGGACCTGTGGTTAACTCACAGGTAACACTACACAGAAATACCTCTAAAAGATTCAGAAAATAGTGAGATATCTCAACAGGGTTTGCCTGTACTAGAAATAGATTAGTTGTTTAGAAGCATGTGTAGTTTAAAGCAAGCAAAAATTATGTATAAAATAACAGAGTACCTGCAAGATACAAATACAACTTATGATCAAGTGAAACTCTCTACTTCAATCTTGGCACACGGTTAAGTACCATCTTGTAATATTAACCTGCATTTTATTTATAACCAATAGCTTCATTTAATTTTCAGTTAAAAAAACAACAGACCCCCTTAATGAGCCATCAAGACAGCTATAAAGAATACAAGAGTGCTCTTTAGAGCTAAGGAATTTGTTAAAACGACTACTACGCCATGTTATAACTCTGCCCACTGGACTCCCAGCTTCCCATGCTTGGAAGAAAACACCTCATTCCAACCAAACATTATGTACACCTTGACGTCGTACCAGTACGTAAGTGTGTTTTTCTACTACTGGAAATACCAGAAGAGCTGATAACTTGATTTAGGACTGATTTATGACAGAGCTGCATTTAGAGACAACTGAATATAGGTATTCGAAACACTAAAAAGAAACTATTCACAGCACTGAATATCTTGATGTTCTGGTATTTGCATAATTTTAATTCAGTGCCTGCCTGTCTAAAGTAATTTTCTTAGTTTATTAAAATCTCAGATTATACAAACTGTTATTTAACAAATGTATATTTTACAGTGATACCTAACAAGCCATAAATTTACTACAGTATTACTAGAGGAAATCTATTTCTATGAGGGCTGTATACTCACAATATATTGTTGAAGTATATATTGCATTAATACTTCACTGTGCTTATAAACGTTAATAAAGGTTATTTGTTTATTACTGTGTCAAGGTTATTCATCATATGCAGTGTCAGAAAGCACAAGCTGACATCTCATATTGTCTGCTTCAAGGGCAAGACCAATGTGACCTTTGGCTCTTTCCTTTAAAAAGGATGAAATCATTCCAGAGGAATAATGCTGAACTGCACAGCTCCTTTTAAGAACCAATCTGCCATTTATGGTTTCCAATTTTCCATACTGTAGCATGACTTGTTAAGACCTGATGGTTCATTTTCTCTTCAAAGTTTCATGTTCAAAAATTCCACACAATATTTTTCTTATTGTAATGTCATTTACGCTTCCTATTTATTCACTGTAGAACAAAAAAGTCAAGTAATCAGGTTCTTTGTTAATTTTGCCAAGGTCCTTCTTGATTCTGTTTGGGACTGGCCAGCAATTTCCTAGACCTAGATTGCATCTGTAATTGGAAAAGATTTTTAAAATATTTTGGACTCTTGGTGTTTTCTCTTTCCATAATGTATCTCTAAGAAAATTACCTTCATATTTATAGACTTCTCCTGCTTAACAGTTCTTCTAACTTCTGCCCTATTCAGCTTTCACAGATGTACAGCTGAAGGGGGAGATACAGCTGCTAACAAAAATATATTGAATACAGATATTGAATATGTAAGAGGAATCTACCCAAAAGAATGAGAGTGGTAAAAAAGAGAGGTCACCTGCCAATCACGGAGCTCTGCCTTGAGCTCAGTACCACCGCAGTGGGAAGTAGATGCACAATCTGAAGCATGAATTAGATATGAAGTTACATGTGTGATTTCACACGGATGACAAGGTATACACATGGTCTGGAAGCATACGTGCATTTGTACAGGCAAATCTTCCAACTTCAT
Organism: Piaya cayana; assembly: GCA_013389865.1. NCBI lineage: Eukaryota > Metazoa > Chordata > Aves > Cuculiformes > Coccyzidae > Piaya > Piaya cayana. Next base: position 23,110 of record WAAB01005850.1, on the reverse strand, counting down.
CAACCTCAAAGCGAGTACATTTTTGGAGAGAGAGGGATGAGATTCACGTGAATCGGTAATTACATTATCTGTGCACGATACTCATTTCACTATAAAATTCAAGCAAGGAGAATGCAGCATTCTTTGACCTGGCTGATAAAAGGTCAGAAAGCAATTTTGAATAATAAATGAGACCTGCTGACCTCATGACCCAAGTCTGGCAGGGTCAGCAGCAGCCCTCTCACCAGATGCTGATGGCAGATATACAGACGCAGACAGCTCAACTAATGAGCTTCCTGGATAGCGGGTTTAGATCCAGTGACATTTAAGTGTTATGCAGTATATAAAATAAACTCAGAAATAATCTGCGCCATAAAAAATTAAAGTGATATTTACAGTGAAGTGTAACTACAATGATTATTTCACTGTTTCTTCTAGATGGCCTTTAACCACAAAATATAATACCTGACTAACGTTTCTTTTAAAGCCTTTTTTCTTCTCGTTTATATGGTTCCCATTCAGTGGATGTCATCTAAAATGATGTATTTTCATAGCGCATTTGTTTGGCGCCTGATTTAATGCAAGTTGACGAAAATTACTTTTAAGAACAGTTTCCATATATTTCGTTTAAATTCAAGCCATCGTATTCCCTCACTCAGTGAGGAAAAGGCAAGCCTAGAGCACGCAAGGCCAAAAACTCTTGTCCTGATCACTTCATCTACAATTCCACTGCTACAAAGCAGATGGTTCCTGAAGAAGAAAGGGCAGTACACTAGGATTCATCCTCTCACGCGCCATTAGATTTCACTATGCAGATAGCCTAGGTCACTACTCCATTCCAGACCTTGGAAACATCAAGTTCTGACTTCACCCTTGGTGCTGGGTCTGAACTCCATGAAGTGCCATCTCATTCCTCAGGTATGTGATTGCTGCTTGTAAGAATTTTCAGGAATATACCTACAAGTTTGCTTATGTTCTGCATTGACTAGCAACGCAAGGCCAAATTTCTGAAAAACATTGGTGGAGGTTTTTTTGAGATCTGACTTATAAGGAAAAGGTAACTGCTTGGGTTCTCCTGATGTACTAAATACTTAACTGTGCATCCAATTAGCTACAGGAACTGGAAAAGCTTTAGGAGCTTTTCAATGCCTTTTGGAAGTCACCATAACTGCTTTTACAGAGGATGCCCTTTAGACACTGAAGTCTAGAGGCTGCATGAAAAACTACACAGAAAAGTTATTGTGCTCTATTCAATTCTATATTACTTTGCATGAGCTAATTTTAACTAACTCACTTAGCAACTGCTGTTTAACAACTCAAGAAACACTCCACGTTTGTTGGGGATGGAGAAAAAGTGCTGCACTGTTTCATTGAAAAGGAATTTGAGGTGATAGCCATTATGAGGAAACATGTTATTTTAAATTTTTTAAGCTTCAACCTTTCAGTTTAACTGCGCGTTCTTGAATTATGAGAAAGGATAAAGAAGAAAGATTAGTTCGCTTACTTTTGCCAACCGTTTTGTAATTCCGTATACTTCCACAACATTCTTTCCTTTTTATCTCCTCTTTAAACTAACCAGCTTTAAAATTACACTTACATAGAAGCCTGTTAATTTTTCTCGCCTGTCTTTAAGCTTACCTCTATTTATGCTGTATCTTTCCAGAGAAATTCAACAGAAAAGAAGATGGCCTTGCCAAAAAGGCCTCATTAATGATGGCCTTAATAACTTCATATTATTTGTAGTGCTATTTATGTTCTTCTTCTACCTCCACAGTGTATCAGCTCTTCTCAGTGTCACTGGACACCTTTTGACTGAAATCTTACCCCTGACATTTATAGATGGAATTTACCTCGATAGTGGTGACTGGGCTACCACTACAGAGTGCATCTGTATCCTTCTGATCCAGGGGCTGCCAGGAGCCGTTTAGATCTTTCTAATCAGTGCTGATTAAGGCAAGTCAGATGACTACCCTCAAATTTATCACTGCCTCTAAAGACCTTGTAGCAGCCAATCGCGAGGGTAGCTGGCACGAGGGATTGTCTTGACCACACATCCTACCTCTGCACTTGGGAGGACTTTGCAAGGGGAATTACACACTGTCTCTACATAATCCAGCCCAATTTTTCACTGAGTCAAGCGTGTGCCTGGAATACAATTTTGGGACTTCAGTACTGTGTGTAGATACCAATTAAAGGCATTGTTAGTGAACCCAGGTTCTAAATCTTAGTGCATTCGTTTAGGGAACCAGGAACAGTAACCAGCTCTTGCATTCCCAGCCTGCACACAATTGAAATAAAATTTGATTATGGATAGATTAGATTATAAAAGTTGCTCAAAAATCTGCCTGTAGCTTTGCAGTAGCCTGCACACGGCCAAGAATGTTTTACTGCATCCAATGTGTCAGTAAGATACACTTAGTTTTGCTTTGATTCCTTTCCTGTCACTAGATAATAGGAGTATTTTAGTGAATCTGCTGGATTTCCTTCTTTACAATTTGTATGAGCTCTGTAGTGGGTTATCAGTGTCTAATATACAGTTGTGCTCCTAATTTAACCCCTTCCCTGCTCCATTCTCCTGAGCAGTGCCTTGGTATTGCACCGGCACATCTCTCTTCAAAATGGGATACATCTGGGATATTTGAAGAACACGCTAAAGGTAAAAAAAGCAACCAGATTATTTTATAGTTATGAGCGTACAAGTTGCTTTGGAAGTCACTGAAAGGAGGTTGTAGAGAGGAGGGAGCTGGCATCTTCTCCCAAGTGACAGGGGACAGGACAAGAGGGAATGGCCTCAAACTCCACCAGGGGAGATTTAGGCTAGAGATTAGGAGGAAGGTTTTCACACAAAGGGTCATTGGGCATTGGAACAGGCTCCCCAGGGAGGTGGTTGATTCACCTTCCCTGGAAATGTTTAAGGCACGAGTAGACGAGGTGCTGAGGGACATGATCCGATGGGTCTCTTCCAACCTGGTGATTCTATGATTCTATGAAGAGTTGTTCACAATAGCCTCATACCCATTTTCCCCTAACAAGACCCTACAGGTCTGTACAGCAGAAGAAGCTTCTGCGTAGGAGAGAACATCTCCTATTACATAAATCAGCTGGGCTTATGTTAATTGTTTACAGGTAAAACTGTGAAGCACTGGGATTAGACTCACAGTTTTAAGATACGTCTCGTAACCAATATCTGAAAATGCTAGAGGAGGAGAGAAAGAGAGAAGCAGCTCAAGAGATTTGCCAAGTGGGATCAGCTCTAAGCAGAAATTCTATTTTGCTTCTCAGCAGGATGAAAAAATTCATACTATAGCGTGGATCTCACTAGGCACTTCCAAGGGTATAAAACATGGGAAGGAGAAGTCAGAAAGGTTACTATACCCAACCGACACTGTAATAACAGGAAATTATTCTCAACAGAAAATCATCCCAGATAGGCCCTACACACCAAATTTGTTAAACAAATCTTCTAGCTGAGCTCTGATGTACCCTCTGCCCCCGTGCCACTCTAGTGACAGCTAATGCATCGTGGGCTGCTATTTTCTGCCACTTGTCCTGCTTTTCATGCCGTACAACCACACCGTTCCCTTTTATCTTTTATTCTGCACATTTATGCAGTGACACGGACAATGAGAATTGTCCCAATAGATGTATTTTTTTTTTACAACGCCTACCAAAGGATCCATTTTTAGTATTACTTCTGTGCTCTAAATGAGGAACGTGTAAATTAGTACTGCCCGCTAAAGATCAACAATCTTTCCAGAGCATACAATATTTATTCTTCTTAACCTGGAACAGAGAATTCCCAAAAGCAATTAACATGCCTCACGCTTTTTCTTCTTCTCCTACTAAAACCACTTGAGAGAAAAGCGAAAAACTAGTTCTTAATTTTAGTATATTTTATCTAACTTTGGGCCAAATTGAAGTCCCAGTTGCCAGTTTTTATGTCCCAGAACAGATTCTACTATCTGCAGCTTTTATTTTCTATTAATAAGTCATTTCAAATGTCATTTCCCCCTGAAAACATTGTTTTCCTTTGATGCACGCTACAGGTTTGCAAGTTGCCTAATCAGCTGAGAATTTCCTAAGTAGAACTTGTGGATTATCACGGTGCTAAACATAACCGCAACCATTTTTTTTTTTTTTTTTTAGTTTCAGAACAATAGTTTCTCTGCACACATACTGCAAGATGTCTGGCAACACAAATCAAAGGCTTTTATTTGGATTCCTTACTAGGACCTTAATTTACTACAACACATTTTGTCAAAAATCATCATACTTTCTCAGTCATTGGGCTGTGTTTCGTTTGGTCTTCTCTTCTGGATTTTGTAAGACGGTAAGTNCTCACCCTGCCCTGCCATTCACCTAATACCTGATCTAAGAACAACCTTTTTTCAAGAGTGAGAAATTATTCATTTGCCAGAACAGCTCCGTGTTGGGCCTCCTCAGCCAAACCAGATAATTGCATCCAAATACTGTGAGGTTTTGTGATACCAGCCTTGTTTTATGTATACTGAGAAAAAAAAAAAAGAATGTTTTACTTAGGGCTGGCTCAGAAATCACACGCGATAAAATTCAGATTTAAAAATGGGCTGAATATGTACTTTGCTTAAAAAAAAAGTATTACAAATTGATATTTCTTGTTCATACAGGTTCACATTAATTTGATGCTTTATACTATGCAGCTTGTTAAATAAGTAAAATCTAGTTTTCTAGCAGTCCATTGTACCCAGGGTAGCCTTAAAATATTACCATTGCCGGAGAATAAATGAAAAAAAAAGAGAAAGATAACCAGGGACTATCGAATAATAATCAGAAATAAATAAAATGTTTCTGATGAAAACAATTAGTCGCAAGCATTGCAAGTTGAAATTCAGTTCAGCGTTAAAGAGACAGTTTAGAAGCACATGGCACATTTATCACAGCTCCACAGACAAGTTATTGAGCTGTCTGTGAAAAACAGAGCCAAACAGGAAAGCTTTCAGCAGAAAGCAGTGGCTGAGGTCCTTGATTGATAGAGTTAGATGATGCAAAGCTGTCTGATGGCCTTTCTGCAAAATAAAGTGAAGGAACTCAAGGTCTTTCATGACGATCTCTGACCACAGATGAACAGCTACTTTATTACAGCACAGATTGAGGTTGCACCTTAGTCCATATTCTGCCACTTTTGGATGCACACAGTTAACTTTACCAACAACCCACTGTGTTTAACATAAGCGCCTGCCATCTTTACGGGATTTTAAAAGGGACAGCAGCTTGCAGTAGTTAAAAGCTTCATCTCCTTTCTATTTAACTGCAGCGAATGAAAAAAATATCATTGGTTTTATAACAGCCTTATTGAAATGATTGTTAAGCTGATTGCTTGGGTAAAAAGGCCTCATATAAAAGACAAGGTGAAAAAAAACTCTTTGGATATACCAGCCAAAATCTACCAGCTGTGCTGCTTCCCATCAGAAATGAAGTGATTTACTTACCCTCAAATGTAGCCTCTATCTTCCCAATGGCTTAGGTGTGGTTCTGTGCTTCACTGACATGATGCTAGTAATTTCATAGAATACCTGTCTGCAAAATCTGAGGATTATTACATTGCGTTTGCTTTCAGGAGAAATTGAATTCCTACCTCCATGCTTGTGATCTCTAGAAAACATTCCTTTTAAGCATAAGGAGCCAAAGCTGACTGACCAATATAAAGCATTTACAGTCACCTAAACAATCCTGACTTGTGGGATACTAAAATTCAGGTGAGAACAGTGACTTTTCCCATTTGGAATTGAGAATACTTTGTTCAGATTTTAAGAGGCATTTAGCTGCATGTGATTCAGACTGGCTGAGGCTGTATTCCTTTTTTTTTTTAAAGTCTTAACTTAGAGCCAAACACTATGACCCAGTCACTTCCAAACTTCTTACACATGGGGCTTGGGTTCCCCCACTCCAGTCCATCCTTGCCACTGTTCTCACATAACTGTCAAAATGTGAAGCCATCACAGATTGCAACATTTAAGATCAGTGCAGGAGTTTGAGCCCCATGTTATTCTCTGATATTAACACAAGTACAGGAGGCTAATGAGATTTTTCTTCATCGCTTAAATACCTCAACCCTATTTACAGGGATTCTGGCCCTCTCTCTGGATAACTTAGTGCAGTTTTAGATGCTGGTTTTAACTTCAACAAAGTATTTTTGAATGAAAATGACCAGTACATTTTCACTGTTATCCTACTCAGAACAGCTGGAAAGAAGAAAGAAAAGACAGGGGGACTGTGACTATTTATCCTGTAGACATTTTCACACTGACCGACCCTTCGTATTTTAGAAAGCCAAAGAATTCCACAAAGAATTTTTCACAGTATGTGAGTCTGAGACTGATTTTGCCCTATTTTAATTAAAGTTCCTATTGCATACCTGGCTCACGGGGTTGTGAAAGCAGCATTCCTGAAGTTGCTCTCACTCATTCTCATCAACTCTCCTTTGAAGAAAAACATGGCTTCAGACATTTAAAGTTCTTTTTCCTTAGGTACAAGTCTCTCTCTCATTCACAAGCCAAAGCAGTAGTGGACTAGATGATCGTTGTAGGTCCCTTCTAACTGAACTATTCTAACCTTGTGCATTTTGTATTTGAAATACTTTCATTCCCCCTTGTATTCACTTGTACACTTCAATTTGCATTACTCTCTCAGCACTAATACTCCAGTAAGGCTTTAAATTGGAGCATCCTCAGATCAGAACGAGTTATACTAAAGCCCAGTAAAGTTACCTCTCCCCAGGAGGTGTCTCAGTAAGCAACCAAAGTGTGAGAGACCACAAAAAGCACAGTTCTAACACAGACAGGTTCATGTATTCGGGCAATGCCTAAAAGAATTATTCTCACTCGGCTTTCTAACAATTTCTGTTCCACAGTTAAGCGATGAGCTTCACCAATACCAACACATTTCCTCTCCACCTCTGACAGACTTGGTTTTAAAGTCAATGTTAATCACTGCTCCCCAAACTCTCTTTCTCAGAACAGCTTTTTCTTTCCATTACCTTAGTTTAATATTTACTTTAGAGGCTGCTGCCTAAATTGTCTCTGCTTATGGAATTCAGCATCTCTGCTATCGAAGGGCTGACAAGAGGAAGCCTGCCTTGAAATTCTCACTTTGGAGTGGCTAGTTATCAAATGCTTTTAAAACTGTTTTTACTGGCACTTCTAACTGCACGCTTCAAACATGAAAAATGTACTGATATTGTACTAGGCCACAGTCACCTAACTAGGTCAATACAATAACTGTGAAACCAGTAACTGATCAAGGAAGGCAAAGGTATTGAGACAAAACTGAAAAAAACCCCCAGCTAAACAGCTGCCAGGATATAGTGTTGAAAAAAACCCAGCGTCTGATGCTTCAGGAAAACATTCTGTAATTCCATTTAATGGAAGTGGAGGTTGTAGCTCTGCTTTTTAATTAGAAAATGTGTACACAAAAATATGCTCACTAATAACAAGTTAGATGAGCATTTTAGGGTTTGAATTCATAGAACTGCCCAGCTTTTTTTTCATGGTTGAGGTGGTACAGATACTTTGGCTTATAAACTCAGTTATTTTACCCAAACCCACCTCCCCTCCCATTTATACACTAAGACACACCAGTATCAGTTTTAAATGATAACATTTTAATCATGTCCTATGATAATATTTAGTCGGATTTATTCTGACTGATAACATATACCCTGCAAGTCTTGCAAGTGTTTTATGCAAAATGAGATTTATAGTATCACCTAGGATTTTCTTCTTGTATGACATAAAAGACACCTCCCCACAGTAAAGCCTGACAAAAAGGAAGACGCTTTTTATTGCCTATTTTGGATACCTGCCCAAGGGAGTTGGTGAAAATGAAAATAACATTCATACCCAGCAGCAGAGACAGGCATTCAGAAATAAAAAAGATTTCTGTCTTAGAATTTAAACTGATGCTATGTGTTTTTAGCCAAAAAACTTTCACAAACTTCTAAAGCATTTAGAATTATTTCAGCATAGTGTTTTTTCCAGATTAAAACCGGGAGCACTATTTTTTGACATTCTCAAGGCTGAGCTATGAGAAGAATTGAACTACCACATTTTTTTTTGTTGCATAAGCTCAAGTTTGGAATAAAACCCCTTTAAAAACAAAACACCATGTCTGCTTCATATAAATAAAGGTGTTTTAAAAACCCATATTGACTTTCCCCTGTTATTAAGCTTTTTAGATGAATCCAGTTGTTAAATGGCTGTTCTAGTAACTGGCCTGTCATCTGGAAATGTTCCTAGATTGTTTTCTTGACACGATGTCCCTGCAGAAAGTTGGGCCGTGTGACATAAAGAGCACAGGTTTGCCTATCACACTGATTACTTGATGTAATAGTAAGCAAGCTTAAGTGAACTGTGTGTCTTCAATCTTTCCAATCACTTAGGGATGGGCACCAGAGGATACCATCCATCATCCATGGCCTGAAACATATGGTGCATCAGCAATCTGAGGCTGACCTAAATGATAGTAAAAGCCGCTACGCTGTTCACAATAAGAAATTGTTGTCCACTGAATTACAGGTTTGTGATTAGATTGCTAACATGGCCAACTTGATGTATAAGTGAAGTGTCCAGGAAAGATATTCCCTAGGATCCTTTGAAGATTAATTTATACCCTTGAAATGTGCACCAATCACAAAATGAAAAAATATGTCAAGATATTTTTCTTCTGAACAAAAAAAAGCACTGCAGTGGTAACGGCTATTAATTTATTTTTGGCAGTTTTAGCCAACAGAATCCAATAAACAAGGTCCTTAAAGGTTTTTGTTTTGTTGCGAGGCTTTTACTGCTTGATTCCTTAAACCACTGAACACTACAGCAGTATCTTTTATAAGAGGGACAGCTCCCCCCCCCACATCCTATTCTAAAATCTCGTAGATAACTGCAAATATCACACAAAGATAGCTGGAAAAGCACTGCAAATTATTAATTTTGCATTATTATACTGCTATCTCACAGATGTATAAATATAATAAAAATGAAATTTATTACTAAAAAAAAGTCTTTTTTAAAGTGGAAAATATTCTGTAATCTAATTGATCATTTATCCAAAAATTATCAATTTTCCTTCTCCATAAAGCAGAATATGTTTGCCATCTTATTCATTTATCAGTTTAGGAAAAAAAAGCATCCACGTCACACAGGTAAAGTACAAACTTCAACATCAGCTTGGGTAGGAACTGAGAGGGGCAGGCAGTGGGGGGAAAGGGGAGTATTATTTCAGAGCCACCCCACCCCTTAAATCCTCTTAAGGTGTAGAACACAAATGGTAAAAGGCACATATTAAGAGCTACAGCCAGAGTGAAAAAAACATTGCCTTATCGTATAGTAGCTATCTTAGAGCATAACTACAAACCAGCATACATGGGTTGACCATTCAAGACCCTTCAGAAAAAACAGTTTGCCCCAGGCTGTGGGAAAACACTCCACCATAAGCCACGGAATACAGAGAAATTATTTTGCAAACGTTGCTGCTACATACAATTATTACAAGGATTTTGGAAATAAAGGTTCTCTCTGCCATTGTCAACTTATCCTTTTTTTTGCGACTTTTTTTTTTGCTGTTCCCACATATGTGGGGTAGATCTGCTTGCCATGCCTGTTAGTTTGGAACTTCTACTGATGCTTTAGCTTTATTTCTAGCATGCCTGTCCCTAAAATATCCTTAACCACACACAAGTCTTATTTTAAGAGATTCCTAACCATGCAAACAGACCATGACATTTCATTACAGAAAACCACAGGTTTACACTCACAGTCTTTTTTTACTAATCCTTAATATAGTTTATGGCCAGCAGTGTAATTCATATAATATACTATCTATCATGCCTTGACATAGATAACAATGGTCAGGAGTGAAAGGGGCTCCTTTTGAACCTTGCACATATACTAATGAAATAACAAATTACCTCCTGTGGGTTGAGGGCAGCCTCAACCTGCTAAGATAATCCGGGACGCACCTATGAGGAAGAGAGGTCTTCCTAACTTTATATAATAAAATGCTACTCTTCCCTGAAAACACAAATTAAAACCAGTGCCTACTTAGCTTACATAACAATGAAAATAAAATAGATTGCCTTTTCAGTCAAGACAAAGATTTATGTTCGTTGTCAGAATTAAACTCTCCGGTCTGGTGAGATGCAAAACGTTGACAGCGCCCCATTTCCAAATGAAAGAGAAAAGTTAGCAACGGAACATGAATGCTACATAAAACTGAGCATGCACGCTTCATTTGCGTCAGATAAATTTAGTTATTCTCCTTTTAAATTTACTTCTTAAGGAAAAAAAGGAAAAAGGAAATCCAAACTTATCCTGATATAAGGGTGGTAGAGAAGAATACACGTACAAGCTATTAATTATATTACAGAAAATGCCTCCTGAATTATGGTTTCTACTACAACCTCTTCATAAGGCTATCTGAGCATCTCCTGGTAGTGCAGCAGGTGATGTGACTAACATCCATCATAGGAGAACAATACAGGCACCTGGCCTTTAGGGAATTACTGATAGGCATCTTAAATGTGATGCAAGTTCAATTTTTCCAAGAGATAGGGGGGAGGAATATCTTGTGCTGGTACACTTAAAATTTGAGAAGAAACTTCCTCAGATCTAATGGAAAAGCTTCTGCATGCATTAACATTTTAATTGGCACCTTTTTAGTCAATACAGTTGAAGAACTAAAATATAATTCTGAGGCAAGACAGGATGCTTGGTGGATTTAACTTTGGGACTCAAAATAAAACATTGCTGAAACGATAACTATGAACAAGGCAGGAGAGGAGAGGCTGAGAGAATGGAAGAAGGACAAGGAGAGTGAAGGAGAGGAACACCATTGAGACCTGTGAGTTATTTAAGTGGGGATGATGGACAAGAGAACTTGAGCAGTTAAAGATTCTGAGTATTGCTAAGTTAAGACAGTAGTAGAAGAATAGAACTTCAGAACATAACCTAAGCAGGGTGAAAAACAATAGGTTTTGTTCTCTTTACCTTTTTGGATGAAATTAAGACTCACAATATACAAATGCAGCTTGATGAAAAGGAAGCAGGACACACAAGAAATTAAAACATTATGTTGTAACTCACACACTTACTTTCTATGGTATGTTACAACTTTTCCAGCTATAAGGGCTTCCAGTTCCCTATGAGGAATGGCTGAGAGCTCAGGGTGTTTAGCCTGGAGAAGAGGAGGCTGAGGGGAGACCTCATTGCTCTCTATAACTACNGACTCGATGATCCGATGGGTCTCTTCCAACCTGGTGATTCTATGATTCTAAGGGAACATCAGTAGGGTTATTTAACCAGTGGCTCATATACTAAGCAGCAGAACACAGAGGAGACTGCTTGCTACAAAAAAAAAAAAGGTGGAGATACTGCATATTCCTTTACAGTTGTTAGTTTGCAGCCCCCACTCAGAACCAGCTTTCAAATCTTCGAAAGACTTGTGCTGCATTCTGCCTGTAGCAAACAAACTTTTAAATAGTCCGCAGAGACAAAAAATGAACTAATGATAATTTTGTGCCCACATTAACAGCCCTACAAAAGAGAGCATTTGCTTTTAAAGATCGACATAGAAGGTATAATAGAGATTCTTTCCATTCCATAAACAAGGAAAAAAAGAACAAAGAAAACAAAATTGTCAAAACTATATTGTGCTTTGAACTTCGAATACACGTAATTCCTACCGCCTCCTTGCCCAGTGAATCCTATCCTTCCTAATGTTTTGGAGGAGTCCGAGATGGCGCCTGTACAATTTGATTTTGTGTAAAAATACACACCAAATCTGATTTCTGTTACATTAAGGAGTCCTCTGTTAAAATATATGACGCATGGAATGAAATAAGCTGTAGTTCTGGAACGAGTCTTTAAGCTTACTTCCTTTACTGCTTGACCACTAATATTAAAGACTACTGGATCGTAATACAGTTTTAATTGGATATATAGGATATGATACAGTGGTATAGTTAAACCGCAGGTTAGATGCAAAAATACAACATTGATTTGTATTCTTTTACTGGAAATATTTGTAACATGAAACTAGGATATAATACACTCATTTTTAATGCATATTCAGTACAGAGGAAAGCTACCGCTGCGACCAGCTTATACTCAAAGTCCATTCATCACATAAATGCTAGATTAATTGGTTTGCTGTTTCACGGACTAAAATGAGATTACGGATGAATCTAATTCTCATTAATAGCGATGAAATGTTGATTATACAATCATTTCTTACACTGCTTATTGCTAATGCATGCGCACACCAAACCGGCCTGCCAAAGAATTTTTTAAGAGAGCCTGAAGTGAGTCTAATAGTTTAATGAATTTTGTTATGTGCATGAACTCGTTCAAGAGCACAAAACTTCAATTCCATCTATAAAACTTATTGTTCCTATTGACTGAAATGTTTCCACTGAGAAGAAGAGAGTGGGCAGGAAAAGGAAATTTCATTTTGCAGATAATTTTTAACATTCTTGTTTCTTGGAAGAAAAGGGGAAGTGGAAGATGGGAATGTAAAGGAATAGAACAACTTGAAAGAAGCCAGGCAGAAGTTGTAATGCTTAAAAGAAGAGGGTTAAACTGGAAAACATGTGAGAGATGCCAGACAGGAAGACATCTGCAGCCCAAAGCCCAACCAGTACTGAAAGAAAATCTGATTGAAGTGCCTTGTTCAGATGTTGCTCTAGAGCTAAAAATGAAGTTTGGGAATATTTCAAAGCACAGATAGGAAGAAGGACAGTTCTGATCAATTTAAATTGAAAGGCTACGTTTTAATCACAGATCCTGTGAATCTCAGAAGGGCATTTCAGTTTGTACATTTGGGATGATCCATATGTGAAAAGAATTCCTGAAGCATAAAGACCTCTTCACGTGAAGATTCTCACTCATTTTTACCAAAACCTATGCTTGCCTCATAAAAACAGTGGCCTGAATCAGATTTCTACTTATATGAACAGGACTCTGCTTTGGCCTGACCAGATCAGCTCTCACTACATTTCGTAAACAGAATTATGATACAGTGTAGAAATGTTGTTCTGGAAAATAATTCAGGGTAGATGCATGCAAGGGTAATTTCATCACGAAGGGCAGGCTATTAGTCCTGTTGTACTTACTTTTTGACCAGTGGAAGCATGAGCTCTAGAGACACACTGTAGGTCCTCCATATAAACTGAAGATACTTAATACCCTTAAAAATTTGACTAGTCTGAGAAAACAGCAGGAAGTATTATTGGTTTCTCTAATGCAATAAAATCTTTAAACAGCCTGTACAGGGTAAAATCACCTTAGTTTCCTTCAAATATCTACATATTAAAAAAAAAAAATCAGTAACTTTGCAAATATAAACTAATAGGTTATAAACCTAAGAGAGACCCTTTGCTTGCTCTCCTTTAGGATATGTCACGATGAAAGATGTTTCTTATTGTCTTTGGTTTTCTTGCAGACAACTGAATTGTCTTTCTTTCATATGATTTGAATGTGCTAAAAAAAGAAGCATCTTCCCTCACAGTCTCTGAAACTCACACTGCCGAGATACATGGATTTTTAGCCGTTTGTGTATTTAATGTTCTCTTTTCCACTTCCTTTTCTTTCAAAATCATGTACACTGCAAAAAATTTCTCATTTCCTTGTTCCCACTAATCTCACTAATCTTTATCATACAAGAAGTGGGATCATATTCTATTCTTGATTTTTAAAACCAGCAGTTTCCTGACTGTGATTTCCATAGGAAAACTAGTAATCTTTAGCACATGTTAACATTGCTATGGTTCTCTTATAATTTTTTTCTTTAAAGACTGAGTACATCACATACATCATAAGCCCAAATCCAAACTTGGGAAGTGTAAGGATGTAAGGACAGATGTACTTTTATGTGAATGAGAAATGTCAGGTAGAACTTGTTTCCTCAGATGTTGTCCAAGTTTCCTAGGCATGCAGTATTTCACTAGAACACAAACAATACAAATTACATTAATGCAGTTACAGTAAATAAGATGCGTTTTACACCCCTAAAAGTTACTTCCCCAGCAATCAGGGAACCAAGTTGTCATTCAAATCCTGTGTAATCTTTGTGTTATCAGCAGTTCAAATAGACTCTGGATCAGGATTTTCTTTTGGGTCTTTTCTGTCTGTTTAAATAGAGAGTCAGAATGTATATTTGGAATAAAATGACAAGGCAATCGGTTGTAACGAGATGACAGCATGAAAGAAAACATCAGAGACAGAACAACCCTTCTCCTTATCTGCACTTCCAGGACAAAACCATGAGACTTTGCAGGAAGGGAAGGAGATTCATTTGCTATAAAGAAAGACAGGATCGCAGAATGACTTCCTAAGAGTTGACGTAAAAAAGTTGTCTGCAACTGGATGGATTTCTGAAACCCAAACAATAGAAGGGTTTGAAATCCTCAGCTGCAGGTCACTACACTTTTCTAGTGAACAGAAGCTGTTATATCCCACCTTTCATTGATTTACCATTACTGAATGGATTCCTCGTTTTAACAAAACATATTATTACATTCTAGAGAAGTCTTTGACAATTCTTTCCACTAACCTATGGAATTCAATCGCCGCCATTAATTTCACTCTGGTGTTTATCAGCAGAAGCTTTTTTTTTTTTCCTGCAAGAACCAATTTATTTAATTGAATAGTTTACAGAGCTGCAAAACCACATACCAAAGACGAGGTTATAGCTAATAGCTTTCAAATATACTTAATAGCTTGAATCATTAGCTGTTTCTTAAAGTAGGAATTTTTAAGTGCAAACCAGAATTTATTGCAAGCCAGACTGAGTGGGGTGGTTTTTTTCACATTTAGATTTTTCACAAATCTAAGAGGCAATTAAAATAATATTCCGTATTTAGAAATAATGGCTGTATTTTATGCTTTCCTTCCACTCTTCCAGATTTTAGCATTCCTAGAATATCACATCAATTGATCCCTTAATTTAATATCTGAGCGTCAATATCCTAAACAACTGAATATCCTAGACAACTGAATACCCTCACAATTTTCTTAAAAGGTGAATAAATCCTGTTCTTCACGTTTTACAGAAGATTTAGCCACGCAATTCCAGCAGAACAGAAACACTGTGATGCTGCTTCAGGTAAGAGAGATTTGTCTCCCCGCGGATCAGAAGAAACAGGCATCCAAGGACAGAACATGGGAAACCGCTTCAGTACAGTAGCTAGAAGATCATAGTTGCAGACACCACACACCAGGAGGTGAGAGAATCTCATTTCTATCTCTTACCTTGGCAAATACTTCAATATTTCCATGTTCTCCTGACCAAAGAAACTCTGCACTAGGTATGGACTAGATATGCATGTCATAAGATGAAATACTAAACATGAAAAATGAGTGAAGAATGCCATCCAACTTAACCCCTCTCATGCAAACTGAACTGGATAAATAGATTCCCAAGATTTTACAATCACTGCCTCTGATGAAATGTGGCAGTGGAAGAAAAATACCACAACCTGCTAAACGGTTAACATTAGCCAGAGTTTATCAGCGTTCAGGGAAAAGGCAAGAAGGGTAGAACGCAATGTACTTTTGCAGGATTACGATGTATTAAAAAAATATATACTGGGGAAAACCTCAGCTTCTCTGAAGAACTGAAGAAAAGCTTGCAGAAATCAATGGTAAGATTGCTATCGATATGTTTGGAATAGGTCCAAAATTCTTATCTCTGACATCAACATAAAGAAATTGCAACTGTTTGCATTTATATTTCCTTTTAGCAACAAGAGGAGAATGTATTAGGGTAGAACACAGTTAACCCTCCCCCCGTCATGCTTTACAGGAACAGTTTGGTTTTTTTTTAATTCATTATCTTTGTATCTAAAAATATACATTATGGTTTAGGGTTTTTTTGGTTTGGTTTTTATTTATCCACTTAAACATTTCTGTCTGTTTGGATCCACAGAGAAAAATAGAGCATTTTAAATTATTCAGCAAGTGAAGCTGCTGCCTGAATGCTATCACCCTTAGCCATGACGTAAGGATACTGGAGCTTCCTAAAGGAGTAAGGAGTTATCTGAGAAAGCAACTACATAACGTACTATAAACTTTAAAGATAATAAACACTGATGGTAAAATTCTGAAAGTTGTGTTTGTTTTTTAAAGAAAACTGTTATTGACTTCAGTGGAAATGTGTTGAGTTAAACAAGGTTAAACGTCTCGGATCGAATCTATGAATTCCAATTATACAAAAATGCAATACGAGACAATGATGATGGCAGCCACGATTCAGATACTTTTACTTTGGGTCAGAGTGCACGATCCCAGTCTTGAATTATGACTTAAATACTTGAAACAATATTTAACCTTTATGTTGATGTCGCGCAAGATGACAGTTACTGTACAAGCCATAAATACCAAGTATTTAATGAGATATAAGACGACATACCAATCAGATGAAAAACTGAAAACAGATGTAGTTACTTGCCTAAGTAATTACACTCGTTCTGGACTTAGTCCTGTGTGGGTTTATAATTTCTGCAAATCATTACATGCCACAAATAGTTTTACTCTTTAACATAACGGAAATCACAAAATAAGTTTTGAATTCTGAACAAACCCATCAAGTTCTGCAGTCCCTACCAGAAAACCACACAAACCAAAACAAGAATATTTGTGCTATTTACATACTGTGACACATAGTTCAACAAGGTAAAATATGAATGAAAACGAGAACAAAAAGAAAGCTAATATGAAATTAAATACTCACGTGTCTCTTTCCTAGTTTTCTAATGTAATTTTTGTCTATTCCAGAATACATTAAACTGCTGAACAATGATATGTCAAAAAATCCACCCTGCTTTACAGGAAATATTTATGTAGTTCAGATCCTGAAGCATAAAGCAAAGTCCTAACCAGTATAAATGCACACGAATACTGCACTCATTCTAGCCAAGCAATTTTCTAGCCGTTTGTTAAATAACCTTCAAGTAAGAGGGCTAAGAACAAAATGATGGTAAAATCTTTTACTAGACAGAAACAACCAAATCCCCCCTCAGAGTGGAAAACTGAAGCAATTCATGACTTGTGTGAGGTTTAATACTTAATTAGAATCAAACAATTGACTACTAGACACTTCTAATCATTCCTGCACTCTTAACATAGAAGAAATGTTTTTAAATCTAGTATAGATGGTTTGGAAACAAACCCAAGGACCTAAAAACATCTGGAGTTTGCAGATATCTGTAACTGCGACATCCAGTTAGTCTAATTTTTGTTGTTACCCATGCCGAAACACCACACTGAAAAACAGCCTGAAAACTCAAGAAATTTGATTTCAAATCCATATGTGAAGTTCTCACAGCTGGGGATGTTTTAGTTATAAAGCATCTTGTCCCAAATCACATAAAAATAAAATGATTCAAAGCAATCTTCAGCGTAAGCAAAATATAAACTCATACGTGATAATTAGTCAAAGTGTTTGAGTTTCATCATATTCCAACGGTGCAAATTATAGAGACACCATTTTGTTCCGTGGCCTGAAGCAAGTATCACTGATCATTTTTAGTATCCTGGAACAAGCAGATCGGTAACAAATTTTCATGACAGACACACACACACTCAATGAGATTATAAATTAGTTTCCCAAGAGAAGGCTCACTAATAAGATTGGATCTAAAATTTAGGTCACTTCATTTTAAGACTCGGCTAATGGGCTAAAAAAAAATGAGTATAACTTCATAACATAAATTCAGGTTCAATCTTTTTTACCATAAACATTAGCACCATTGTAAAGTTGCAAAGAGTAAGCTTCTTGTAAAATTAAATGATCTAATTGTAAAATGCATTTGATATCTCCTTGCAGGGAGGTTACTTCTAAGAGAAAAATAAAATATTCTGTATTACATTATGAAGTTATAAAATTTAAGCAATTAATTTTTAGTGCTGTATAATTTCTGATGTCATTGAAAAGATAAATTTGTAAAACTTCTTTTCAATGTGATTTACTGATTCTATTTCAAACGCGCTGCTTCCTTCATTTGCCAACGTATTTACAATTCCAGAACTGTAATACAATCAAAGAAACTTCCTTGCTGTTCAGAGATGAGGAGAGCGTGAAAGTCCTTTAACTCCCCGACAATCGTAAGAGAACACGTATAACCTGATAAGGTCTGGAATAGGGCATTTGGCTTGTCTCACACAGAAATAACGTATTATGAATTCATTCTCCTAACTTGTTCTGAGCACTAGAGCTAATCCTTCTAAAAGAATATACCAATAAATTTGCCGTCTACATGACAAGGAATCATTTTTAATGTATCACAAATCCCCCTCTTCAGATTTTGGCAGTGACGACAACTCACCATTTCCATTCTCTGCTATGGCCAACGGCTCTCTACAGATTGCAGCCTTTCGCAAGGTTTTCACAGTCCTTTGAACTTCTGCCAGCAGCACTGCTTGCATTGCCTCAATAATCTGTCATAAATGAAAATTATTACTGGATGGCATCGGTACTTCAACTATTTATCTAAGCATTTGACAATTTAAAAAAAAACACAACAAAATTTCAAGATTATTCCATTGAAGGTCATTACAAAGTCAAGACTTCTTGGTATTTTTCAGTGATAGTCATAGGCTTCTAAAAACATATTGAGAAATGTTAACCGGACAGCAATAAAATGGTGCAAGGCGTCAGTTGTGACTGCTTCCCACTAATTAAACATTCATTTTCTTTAATCTCTAGATTAGAGTGACTAGAGTCAGTCATCTACTGCCTCCTTGATTGATTTCAAGGGGTCATGACAATGTACGTTAGTAAAGAACATGATACTAATAGCTAATATGAAATATCACAGAATCGTAAAACAGTTTGGGTTGGAAGGGACCTTAGAGATCATCCAGTTCCACCCCTGCCATGGGCAGGGACACCTCCTACCAAATCAGGCTGCCTAAGGCCCATCCAACCTGGCCTTGAGCCCCTCCAGGGATGGGGCAGCCACAGCTTCCCTGGGCAACCTGGGCCAGGGCCTCATCATTCTCAAAGTGAAGAAATTCCTCCTTCATATCTTCATCTTTTCTATGATGTGTAAAAACAAACTGGATAATGACCTTGTATTTTGACTTTTTTTAGAATTTCTTGTATTCAGCCTCTCTCTGAAAAGCTTAAATAATGTTTTGTTATTAGCAATGATCCTCTATTCCTCTGCCTCAAACAGTATTTCTTTGTCCAACACAGAGAAATGTAATTCCTTAAACTCGTCTTATCCAAAAGTAGTATCTGCAGGAATTATGAACAGACTATTAATGGTCCTTACCACAGTATTTCCCTTCTCTTTTTTTTAGCAGAGAAAACCCATGAGAAATAAGACATTTTAAAGACCTGAGATGTTTATAAAAGCACACAAAAACCTTAGATCCAAACTTTTCCAATCCTTACTCAATCTACATTTCAGCATGGTGCAGAATGGCAGCATATCTGCTCTTCTTCTGGTATTTCCTTCAGAAAAGAAACACAATTTTCCCCCTTCAAGGAGGTCTTAATTCTCAAGTACAAGCATACAAGAAATTTCCTGAAAGACAGAGAGAATCTAAAGTTTCCAGGACAGTGTACTCTACCTCAACTGAAATATCAATTTAAATTGAATATGAAAATTTTAAGTTTATATCTTGTTTCTATCACAAATCATCTATTAAAAAAAAATTTAAGTTTAATGTGAACTGAAGTGGATATGCAGGCTCCCTCAAACTGCCTGAAAGAGGGACAGTTTCATCTCACTAATGAAGTACAGTGAATTCGTGGGCCGTCCTCAATCACATTTCTAGCTGCCCTTGTAAATTCAAATCATTAAAGAGAACAAAGGCCGGAGGTGTCCTTTGTGACAAAATCCTTTATTGTAGGCAAGTATACCAGAGTCAGGTCCACAGCGTGAAAGTTCACAGCAAGTGAACCCAGCCCTGTGTGTTTTGACATAGCTCAAACCTTCATCTTGTTATTACAACGCTTTATTTTACAGAAGAAACCAAAGGCAGTTTCCAATTCCTCAAATCCATACAACCCTGAGCTTTGGGGATTAAGGATCCTGACTTTAGAGCAGCCTCCTACAATATATCTACAATAATTAAGAAAGAGAAAGAAACACAGACACGTTGCTGTCATCCTGGGAAAAACTTTTGATGAAAAAAATCTTACAGAGGTACTAAAAAGAATTGCACACATTATGTGTTTTTCGTGGTGTTCTGATCTGCTAACAACCCACAACTAACATGGATCAGGTATTAATTTCTTGTGCCAGTGCTGTGTATGTCAACTAGAGAGCATCTGTAACGTGTAATCTCCTCATAAACAAAATCTCTTCACCTTAAAACAAAAAAACCTGTAGCAAATGGCACAACAAGTTTTTTGTGGAGGCGCTTGGACACCTCTGTGCGCCACTTGCTTATTAATTTGTTGAATATGCATTTCCACTGTTCTCAGTGTGGTTTCACATTGTTTTGTCCTCTCATGGCGTCTTCCACAAGATGTTCATATTTCTCATCTATCATTATCACCAAGGTGAAAAATGCCCCAGGCGTTTGCCTGTTTCTAACACAAAACAAGCTGGACTCAATGATCCGGTGGGTCTCTTCCAACCTGGAGATTCTATGATTCTAAGTCTCCACGAGGGCCTGTCATTTTCTGATAGTCTCCACATCATCTTCAGTGTCCTGCTGTATCCAGCGTGTGTGTGACCCATCTTGTTGGCTACTAATATGCATGTTCATTTTTTTAATCCACAATTGCAAACACTGGCTGTTTTTTTAATTGAGATTGTGAAATCACAGAATCACCAGGTTGGAAGAGACCCATCGGATCACAGAGTCCAACCATTCCCATCAAACATGGGAATGTCCCTCAGGACCTTGTCTACTCNTCCTCATAAGGCCTGTTCTCCAGCCCCCATGACAGAAATTATGCTGCTTCTATGTCTAAGAAACTATAAATAACGTATGTCCAACTATAAATAAAGGTATTAAGGAGCGAGTGAAAGGTAATTGTTTGATCGTGCAGCATCAATACCAGAGAGCAATTAAAAAAGGCAAGTGAACAAAACTTGAGGCAAGCTGTACTGTTACGGCTGTACGAAGTTATAATGGCTTTCCTTTCTACACTTTATCAATTACTTCCAAGGATTACTATTCTCTTTATAATGAGTGGGTCTAAGGACAGAAGTCAATATACACCACGCCTGGTTATCGCTCGGGCCATAACCTCTACAGGGCTGAGCCTTGAAGGAACTGCCTCCCCGATACCTCCATAAAACAGTCCTATCGGGGAGGAAAAAAACACAAATCAAAGCATCAGACTCGTATTATCTAGCCTGCTTTCCTCAACTTCTGGATATCTAGTGTCAGGAGAGTTGTCCAGATGCTTATAGTGAAGTCAGATGACTTGAGATAGAGTAAAATGCTACGAAAACAAATGCATTCAGAGCCTGTTGGGGATATTACTGTCAATTTGGGCATAAATAAAGAAGGTACTGGCTTATCAGAAAAAACCCTCTGCATGGCCTTAACATGAAAGTAAAATCCTTGGTAATATATCTCAGATTTAATGTCAATGAAGTAACTGAAGTGAAAAAAACCCCAAAACCACACTGCAGGAATGAAAAAAACCCCACCTTATTCTAAGAGAAAGAGGGACAGTTTGTGAGAGACGAAGAATGCTTAAATAATACAGAAGATGTGCAAACAATGGGGATATAACAAACAACTGATAAGCTCAAGAAAAAAAATCTGAATTAAATTGAATGTGAAGATTTGCAGAAACCATTACTGTTTGCCAAACAGAACAGGGGACTATCGCTCCAGCACCCCTGCACACCTCAGGTCTGGGAAATACTCTTTGCACTTGAAATGCAGCACAGAGTTGCATTCAATTTTAGAAGTAACATCATAATATAAATTTGTAACAGGTCTTTCCCTTTTCTGGAATAAAATCCCTTGCAGTCATAGTATATTGTCTTGAGCTTTGTACTCCTGAACATTAAAAGCACTCAGGCAACCACATAACTTCATTTAAATGCATATTTCCAAAATGAAAAATGTTCTCTAGTTCTCACTGTTCAGACTGTTTCATAGTTACCTGTCAACACTCAAGAAATGGTAATTTATCTCTCAAGACATCAGATTCTCTGCTAACAATAGGTATGAGCTGTATCTGACCTGGGAACTCATAACTTACTTTTCTGAGTAATTCTTCGAGAGTGTTCTAATAAGTAAGGACTTGGAATTAATTACTTAGCCTTTAAGAAAGCATTTTCTGTTTCTTCTATAATAATACGTTGGTAGGTGACACTGCCTTTATTTTGAGTTTTATTTTCCTGGAGCATAAAAAGGCATTTTAAGCTAAGTTGCACTTGGTTGCTGGTGGACACATAGCCCATTTTTTAACATGTGCTCTGAACTAGATCACCTAGATTAAAGACCAGTAGGAGAGTTCCACATCTAAACATGGATTGAAGGCAAAATACTTGCACGAGTAGTATATTTTACATTGAAATAATAGTCTGCTTTCTTAATGGCATGATTTATGCAATCACTTCACTGTAAATCCACATCTATTACACAACATCAGAGACTCCAAGTACTAAATTACAGCCAACGTTACCTAAACTGACACAGACTATTTTCTACCTTTATAGACCGGTCACTCCAACAACAGACGAGTTTCAGCAGTGGAACGCTCACGAAGTCCGAAGAATGATATCTACTTCTACCTAAAAAACATACACATGGTTTAGGAACTAATGATATACATAGAAGTACATAAATAGGAAGATACGTAATATTTTTAATTTTTCACTTCAGCAACATACCACAAAGCGTTGAGACAATATAGTGTTTGAAAATTTATTCTTACTGTAAATCAGTAAAACGGGTCCGAGAGCCCTCAGATTACTCTTTCATCACAATTTTCTAATGTAACGTGAATACTTGAACATGTGTTTCTCTGCCTTTAAAATAGTTGTTCAGTCTATGCAAAAATACATCCAATAACATTTTGCAGAGTTACAGTTCTGCCTGATTTAGTTTTCTGCCATATGGCAACAATATTGGTCAAGACGCCACATAGACAGCATCTCACCAGTTACACTTGCAGTTAA
>WAAB01005848.1:46081-58957 GCA_013389865.1 Piaya cayana | reverse complement strand
CCTGCCTGCTGTGGGGTAGGAGAGCAAGCTTGGCCCTGTTGCGGGAGCCAAGAACTGTGTGGGCTTGGTTTCTGGGCACAACGTGTTGTTGAGTGATGCTGCTCAGGTCACTCTGCTTCCTCGCTGGCCTGCCTGTGCAGCAGGGACATCTGCAGATCCCACAGCTCTTTGATCGATTAGAGCAGCTAAGGTTGTTGCAGGGAAGGCAGCCTGCCTGCTGTCCTCTGCTCGCAGCCTCGTGTTGTGCAGCAAGGGTCCGACTGGGTGGTGTTACTGGCAGGGACTGGGCGTGATGCTGGAGCACTGGTAGAGTTGGGTTTGAGTTTTCTTCTGGGGAACACAGACTGCTGCTCTGAGAGGCATTTGAAACCTTTTCGCACGTTTGCATCTCTCTCCTCAAGGTAGGAGATCCCTGGGGTTTGGGTGTTTGCAGGCGTTGCTTTCCCAGGGTGCTAGAGCTCTGCTTTGCAGCTCCGTCCCCAGCCTCCTGTGCAGAGCTGCCTCCAGCAGGAGAGATGGTGCCTAGAAAGGCTCTGGGCTTACTTGACCTGTCTGAAGACTTCATTAAATCAGGATGAATTTTGGGTTGTTTGTGTGTACGGCTTCCTGCCCTTCTGCAAGCAGTGGCCTTGCCTTCCCTGGGAGCTGGAAATGTGGAATACACACATTCCTCCTCTTCCCATCTCTGTTTTTTGTGTTGAAAGTGAGAGGGCTGGTGAGATTTCTCCCCTCCCTGCACTCACCTGCACCTTTTGCCTTTCTGCTGCACGATGCCTTCGTTACAGCTGATGAATCCGTTTGCCAGTAGATTTTGGGAGAGGTTTCCCCTGTCACACACCAGCCTTGGGACGGGGATGTGCACGACCACGAACACGTTTCCATTGCTGCTCCTTCTTGCTCTCTCCCTCTCTTCTTAACGTGTTGCTCGTGTAATTGTTGGCTGTTTGTTCGCTAATGATTATAAATTAGCGGCCGAGTGTATAAAAAGTTAATGAAGTTCTGTTGGTGGAACCATTACGCCTCCCCAGGCTGGCACGTACAGGTCGGCCGAGCTGGTAAGAAAAGCCAGACACTGAGTCCGGCCTTTTGGGGGATCAGGTTTCAGCTCGCTTGCTCTTTCCTGCTGTGTTTTTTTTTCTTGCTGGATGGAGCCAAAGTTGACTGCTGGGAACGCCAAAAGGTGGCAGGTGATATTTTCTCTGCTGCGGAGTGCAAAGTCACCACAATGCATCCATGCCCCCCACCATCGCTTCTTTCCAGCCCTCTTGTTCTGCCTTCCCCTACGTGTCCCCCTTCTGGCGTGGGGCTGAGGACTCCTTGGACCCCTCAGTTCTGGTCTGTAGCAGCTTTTCTTCTTGAGGAGAAACCAAACATCTCAGATCCTGTCAGCTTCTCCCGCTTTGCCTCTTGAGCACCTGACCATGACATGGCAAGAACAGCTTCTCCATGGCGGTGCTCACGGGCAGAGGTGTAGGAAGGTTGTTGGAGGAGACAGCATGATCCTACAGGTATAAATCTTCCTGCTATAAACCTCCCACCCCTTGTTTTTTTTCATCATCACTCAGAACTTGGCAGGACTTGAAGCGTGTGCCCTGGCGTTTCCCAGGGTGGAGGCAGGTTGGGTGTAGGGCTTGCTAAAACGAGCCGAGTGGCTTCGGGGAGAAAAAGCAGTGGAGAGAAAAAAAGAAAGCCTCCTCCTTGCTGCATGCACGAGAGAGATATTTGGGGGTGCCTCTCCGGCTCTGGCAGCCCTCCTCTTTGGAAGAGATGTGGAGACTTGGCAGTGGGGCTGTCTTGTGTCATCGTCATGAAAATTCAGTCAAATTGGGAGCAGATCTGCTTCTGCTCAGCAGATCTCTGAGGAGCTCATGCAGTACTTCAGTAGCCAGGCCCCAGAGAGCGGCTACTGCCCCTCAGGCATGGCAGGCCGGGCATCCCCTCTGGTCCTTCCTCAGGAGAGACTTTTCTGGAGCAGTGGCTGCCACAGAGTGGGAACAAGTGACAAATATGGCTTGTGTGGAGCTCCTGAGAGATAAGACGAGGCCTGCAGGATCGGAGAGACTGTGGGTGCTGCAGCTGGTGCATCGTTTGGGATGAGCTGTGACCTGGCTGTGCCTTGCGGTGCTCGAGGGCCTCAGAGGAGGTGCCATCTTTTCCCCCAGACTCAAGTTTTTCCCAGATGGGATGATCTGTGCTCTCGTGGCGCTTTTCCTGAGTTTAAGGGTGTGAACACAAGTCTCCTGGCCTTCTTCCAGGCTGAGCGATTGCTTTCGGCATCTCGTATTTTTCCCCCCTCTGCTGCTGGGCTGTGCTCAGCAGGGCTTCATCCCTGCAAGAGCAGCCGCCTCCATCTCCGAGGAAGGTGCTGGGAGGGATGGCAGGAGGAGCATGAGCCTTGCTGGTCCTCTGGGACATGGTTTGGGGTGGGCTGGAGCCACCAGCCGTGCTGCCCGTCTGGGTAGCCAGTGTGTGTGGGGAGGCAGAGTGCTTGAAGTCAGCGGGAGCCTTCCCTTTGATTCGGCTTGGATCAGCCTGTGGATTTTGGGAAGGGCTCAGTGAACTTCCCCATCCAGCTGCTGGTGTTGGGGATTAACGCCGGGAGGCGTGGGTGGAAGCTGGAGCTGCTGCTTGCGGTGTGTTGGGGGCCTGGTGGCCGCGGGCGCGTGGTGGGGATTAGGGGCAGTTGTGCTCCCTGTTGGCGCGGCCTTTGGGGCTGGCGAGGAGCGGGGAAGGAGCTTTCTGGGGTGTGCACATCATCCCAGAGCAGGGAACACCTCTCTCAACAGCAGATGAAGGAGGAGGGGACCCACAGGTCTCCGATTTCGGGTGCAAACCGCTTGCCAGCAACCCCATGGAGCAGACGACAGGCAGGAGCTGCCGCTCGCCCCCGGAGAGCTGCCCTGCAATGAGGAGGGGGGGCCACGCAGGGCCCCCCAGCCCCAATTCCAGAGACCGCTGCCTGCCTCTGCCCTGCCTGGGGCTGGTTTTCGGGGGCGCAGGCATTCCAGGAATTTGTAAGGAATTAGGGAGCGGGCGGGGAAGAGCAGGAAGACTCCTGCAACATGAACCATCTGGCCTCCTCGGTCTCTCAGCGCGGCAGTGTCTGGGATAAAGGAACTGATCGAAACCAGACATTGTTTGAGACAATAAACCCATATTACACGTTAATGAGAAAATACATCGGAGAGCCGAGGGCCTGGGGCAAGCCGGGTGTTCTCCTCCCTCTCCCCTCGCCCCGTGCGTGGCCTGGTGCTGCGCGGCCCGCGGGCAATGGCAGCTCCTCTTCTCTCTGCTGTGGGTTGGCTTGGCGAGCGTGGTGTGAGCCTGGCACGCTTTTCTGGGGAGCCGTGCCCCCGTTCCCCCCGGCTTGCGGTGGAGGAAAGGGTAATCCCAGCAGGGAGGCAGAGAGCAACCCTGTCCTGAGCTGACTATGGTCCAGGGGAGCTCATTCTGCTTGCACCCCCTTCATACCTACTTGCACACTCAACCCAGGAGCCTGTGGGGCCTGCAGCTTGCGCGATGTCTCTCTCCCAGTAAATAAAGCGGGTTAGGGCCCCTTCCCTGGCTGTGGGTGAGCAGCACAGCCTCCCTTCCACCCATGCACCCACCACAGAGTCCCCCAGCCTGAACTTGAGAACCCCAGTGCTCCCCTTTCCTCCTCAGCTCATGTCTTTCCCCTGGGCTGGGCAGACTCTCTGATGAGACACAGGGAGGGGATTCCTTGGCTTGGCAGAGCCCCTCATCTCCCATCCTCGCTGTCTGGGTCCCCATTTCTCCTTCCTGGAGCTGCGTGCAGCCATCCGTGTCCTCTGCTCTGCGTCTCCTCCTATGAGGGAGCTGGGTGCCCTTGGGGGAAGAAAACCAGGATGGATCCCTGGCTGGAGGATTGACTCATCCAGGCTTAAAGTCAGGCTTTAGTGATCCCGCAACACGGCTATCGAGGAGCTTGGGATCCTGGTAATGGCAGAAGCTTTTAAACATGGGAGACGCAGAGATTTTGAAAATGGGGACGGGGACGCGCGAAGGGGCTGTGGCAGGACGTGTCTGGAGTCTGTCCTTCCCAGCCCAACGTTTTCAGAGATCTTTCTTCACCTCGGGCTGGAGCGGGGAGCTGACGGTCCGTGACAAAGGCCCCTTTTCTTCTCTGGGCTGGTGTTTTTGTAGTGTTGGGTTACATCCCCTCGCTTTGGGGGTGGGTGGGAAGGGGGTATTGATAGAACCTGACACAGCCTACATGATGTAATGTTATTTTTTTGGTACTGAAACGAGGCAATTTTTCACTCGAGGTCAGCAGAATTTATGTCAAGCCTGGCCTGAGGGAGGGAGCCTGGGCTGGGGCTGTGGGATGAGGTCTCGGACCTGACCCTACGTGGCCCTGCACCCCCTTCCAGCCCTGCCGCAAACCCCGCTGCCTGTGCAGAGGTAACAAGCACATCGCCCTGGACCCTTCCTCACTCCCCCTACCCTTCACCTCGTGCCTGAACTGAAATATTTTAATTAAAATGGATTCTGTCGGGAGCTTGGAGCCAGGGAAGCCCGCTGCAGACCCTGCTTTTCAGTTCTTGGGCCCTCGACATCTGTTTCCTATTGAAAACTCTTTGGAAAGGAGAGCTGGCCCCTCCTCCCACCCCCAATTTCAGTCCCTTTGGAGACCAACGTGCAGCCCGGCTTTCCAGGGGTTTGTCCCCCTGCCTACCTAAAGTTTTGTTCAAATAAAAATAAACAGATGAAGCCGATGGCGGGCAGCAGGGAGCCTCATGTCTTGCCACGTGCATGAGGTTTTATCAGTGTGGTACCCCTCAGTGCAGCCCAGGGTGTAGAGGATGGAATCTCCGTGCTTGCCCAGCAAAGAGGGCAAAAAAATCAGCAGGCTTGGCTGCTGAAATAGCTAAAAAAGGAGGTCGGTGGGGGAGAAAATGGGGAAAATTGTGTGTCCTATAAAGAAAAGCTCTGCCTGCTCTTCCAGCTAGGAGCAAGTGCTGATGCCAGTGTGAGCCCTTCTGCTGGCTGGTGTTTTGACTGCCATGGAGCACAGTTTGTGTCTTTGCCATTAGTATCTGCTCCGCTTTCTTTCTGTCCTGCTCTTCACAGCCAGAGTCATAGAACCATAGAATAAGCAGGTTGGAGGAGACCCACCAGATCATCGAGTCCAGCCATTCCTATCAACGTCATCCAAGGTTTGAGGAGCTCTGGGTTGCCTTGGGCAGCTGTGGTCTGGGTTGGGGAGATATTTGTGAAAACGGGGTGATTGGTTGTGGGTNCCAACCATTCCTATCAAAGTCATTCAAGGTATGAGGAGCTCTGGGTTGGGGGGATATTTGTAAAAACAGGATGATTGGTTGCGGGCCCTGATGGGATGAGGTCTCCAGTTCCATAGGAGCATCACTATGGTCTTACAGCAATGTGTTATAATTGTTGGTATTTTGGAAGAAGCAGCTCCCGTGGAGAAATGTGTCTGTGTGAGTTGTGGGAAGGCTGGGGCGCACAGAGGAGGGAGCGCCAGACCCGTGTGCGGCAGGGGATGTGATGTGGTATTGGCGATGTCTGGTTTGGCCCACGTGTGGCTTGGAAGAGCCAAAGCCTGGACCACCTTGTGCTGGATTGGGAACACCGAGGCACGTTGGTGTGGCTGTAGGAGGCTGTGTTTTACTCAACAGCCCAGCGAGATCAGCTTCAACTCCTGCAGTGCGAGGAGGAAGACAACCCACCACGGCTTTTCCACTGCACCGACAGAGGTGTTGATGGGTCTGTAACCCCTCCCGGCCTCTTGCGCGATGGATGCGCTGGATAAGAGGCAGTCTGGAGTGGCAATTGCTCTCCAGGTATTTCAGAAGTGAAATAGCTCTAGGATTTGAACAGATTTGTTGCTGCTGAGACTGTTTGCTTTGTTTAGTTATATCTGGCTGGTTTGCTTTCTAGATTCTCTTCCTCTTCTGTTTGACCCCCTGCGTCCAGAGGAGTTGCGCCCCTGGTGAGGGGATCCTGGCCAGGGTAGAGAGTGGTGGAGTTCAGCAGGAGGGATGGGTGAGTGGCAGAGGGGAGGTCGAAGGGCTGCGTTTCTGGGAGCGTTGCTGTGCTCCCTGCCTTTGCTGTGGAAAGACGGAGGTCGCAGCCATGTCCAGATGTGGAGAGGTCACCCCCAGCGCCCTCCTGCACGGGGAGGGGAGAGGTTCCTCTCTGGCCGTTTTAATAGAGCGCCGCCGCCATTTGGGAATGCGGGAGGGAGTGGGAAGAAGATGGAGCAGGGAGGTAAAGATGGTTAAAAAACTACAGGGAAAAATCTAAACCTGTAGCCTGAGAGAGCTGATTCTCACTGCATTAAAGGGTTTGAAAGACTGTTGTTTCTCTTCCCTTTCCTGGAGCTTTTTCCTGACCCCTTTCAAATTATAAAGCTTTATCAAAGTGTTAGTAGCTTTTCCTTTTTGATCGTTGCTTTTGGCTTGAAATGCAGGAAGCAAATAAAAGCGGTATGTGCTGCGCTGAGTGCCGTAACCCCTCTCCCCAAAACAGTGGATGCTTTCCAGCCTCCGTATTTCAATGTAAGGTTACGGTTGGGGCAGCGGGGAAGGGAGGCTGCTGGGGTGTGAACGAATCCATCTGCTTCCTTCGGGAGACCAGACCCTCCTCTGGGGCATTGCTGACCTCCTTGCAAAACGCCTGGGCGAGGGTGGTACCGAGCTGTGGAGCGACTTAAGAAGGGAGAGTGGGATAAAATAACGATGCGATGAGCAGATCTTGATTTCCTGGTCTCCTTCTCTCTCCCAGCGCAGACCGGGCACCTATAGCACCATCCCGATGGCAAAAGGTGAGGCACAGACTTTCCCTGAGCCTTTTCCAGGTAGGGCTGGTGGGGAATTAAGCCCCTTCCCCAGGATCCCTGTTTGGTTGGCTACCAACCGATCCCACACTCTCCTGCCCTGTATTTTATCTTCCTGGTGATAGTTTCCTGGCTGCAGTGCTCCTCTGGTGTCGGGACCAGCTGCTGCACAGAGACATGCGCATGTGCGGGCCACAGAGGTTATGTATATGAATGAGCAGGAACTCGGAACGAGTCTTAACACCACCTTTATCTCATGGAAGAGGAATTTTTTGATGAAGAGTCGCAGTATCATCCATCTTCCCCCCGTTGATTTGGCAGCAGTGTCACCCGTGAGGGTGCCTCCGACCCATTTCTTGGGGGCATAGCGAGGTCTCTTTAGATGTGTGCGTAGAGGAAGCCCCTGGGCTGCCTTCACCGAGTTTGTTTTATGTCTTTGTTCTAATAAAAAGTTTTGTGCCGCTTCATATTTCCAGGCTGTTGCTGCAGTGGTGGTCGTGTTTGCTCTCAGCAGCTGAAGAAGAGCTCTGGGTTGTTTCTCCCCTCCACACCTTTGCAGTAGCACTTGAAGATAAATGCACGTGCGGGTTGGTTTCACAGCATCCTCACAGCCCTAATGTAAAGATCATTCCTGACATGGAGGAGCGGTGGCTCGGACTGTAGTGGGGTTCGCTCCTCACCTCTCCTCAGGCAGCGAGCAGCGTGTTGGGAACAAACTCTGCAAACTTGGCGCGGGCGGCGTAAGTGAAAGCTAATTGGAAGCAGCCCTGCCTTATGCTCTGCTGCAACTATTTACAATATCTTTCATGCAGTGACTTATTGAGTTATTTGCTCAAAGAGGGGAAAAAAAAAAAGTTCCTGCTTATTTATAGCAATGGTGGTAACCACTGATACACGAGCTGGCTCGGACGCAGACGCATCTGTCCTGGTCAAACCTTTAGCTGTTAATTCACATCCTTCACCCCCAGACCAGGATGCCTTGAAGCACACGCGCAAATATTGCTGCCTGCGGGTCGCATTTGGGTCCCAGAGACCTTTCAGGCTTTTTTCTTGTGTTCCTGTGTCATTGCACCGTCCTTGGCTGCTGTCTCTGAGCACCCTTGATCTCCTGCTCTGTGGTGCCTGCTGGGTGGTGGTTTTTCCTCGTCGGTTTAACTGGGGTGGTTGCTCAACATGGCTTAGTCTGAGCTGGCTGGGTGAAAGAGGGGCCTGGCACACACTGGAGCTGCTCTGTCTTGGGGAGAGGGAGTGCTCGGCGTTGTTTGGGGATGAAGGGCATCTGTCTCGCGCTGGATTTTGGGTTCAGGGTGTCTCTGTGTGAAGCAGGTCTGGGACAAGCAGGGGCTCAGGGTGGCCTGAGGTCAGACAGGGGGGTTCAGCTGGGGACGCGGGGCTGTGCCGTGGGGCAAGAACCCTTGGCCGTGGCTGCTATTTTATCCAGGCCCCGATAACGATGCGCTCAGGTCTGCAACCCTGACTCTTCCCTGACCTGTGCCGTACCCGGACCATGGGAACGTTGTGTTAGTCCAGGGAAGACGTGTGGTGTACGTGAAGCATCTGCCTGCCTGGAGATGCTTGTTCCACCTTCCACGTAACCCCGGGTTCCCAGCAGTTGGCTTCTGCCCCTGCCTCCCACTGCTCTTGTTGTTATTTTTGTTAAGCCTGGCACGGATGCTTTTGATGTTCCCAGCCTCCTGTCTCTGCGCTGCTCCTGCAGCACCAGCCCTGTGCCTTTCATTACCGCGTTAACAAACTCAAGTCGTGCCTACCGAGGATGCCTCATACGTTATGCTAATGATCAAGAGACATGTTAATGATATTTTAGAAGCCTAATTAGTGGAATATATAACTATATGCAATTTGGTAATGGACTGTGACAAGAAGTTGTTAAAAAGGGGCTTGACAAATCCAGTTGCATGTGGCCTCAGACAAACAGTTGCTGAGAATAGATGGGGAGAAGCGGGGTCTGCGTGCGTGTGTGTGCTTGCGTCTCGCCGCCCCATGCGATGGGGTGTGTTTTTTGGCGCCTGCGCTCGTCGGCCTGACTGACACAAGCCGGTTTCTTGGCTCTAAATTTTCTATTCTATTGCTTGAACTGACGTGACCAAAACTTCAATTTATGGGCACAGTAATTTTCTCTCTCCATCTGTCAATATCTGCATGAATACGGATAAAATACAGTCAGTGTGTCTGCGCGGCGAGGCTGTGCTGCGTGCGGCTGGAGCTGCGGTGGACCTGCTGTTCTCCACCACCTAGAAGAGGCAGAGGAGTCACTGGAGCAGCACCAGATTTCTTGCGAGCTGTTTGTGTCCCCCGGGCATCTCGCTTAATGGTCTCTCTTCTCAAGATAGATACGCAGTCATGCTTGAGCATGCGTGACTTGTGGTCCACGGGAGAGGACCAGAGGTCATGCAGGACTTCTGCTAAGCAGATCCTGAAAGCACCACCTTAGATGTGAATGCTAGCAGGACATGGTACCTGTTTCTTTTCCATGAATAGAGTGGTTCTGCTCATGTTGCAGTCTCTCAGGTGCTCCCCCTGCTAGAAACTGCAGATGCTTCNGGTCAGGATGGACATTAGGAAAAAATTTTCATATAAAGAGTGATTGGGCAGTGTCAGAGGCTGCCCAGGGAGGGGATTGAGTCACCTTCCCTGGAGGGGTTTAAGGGCTGGATGGACGAGGTGCTGAGGGACATGGTTTAGTGTTTGATGGGAATGGTTGGACTCAGTGATCCAGTGGGTCTCTTCCAACCTGTTGATTCTATGATTCTCAGGTGTTTTTTTTGTTGATGTGCTTTGTACAAGACTTGAAAGCTGGTGGCCTGGTTCTAGGCCAGGGTTTAAGTGTTTGGCAATCTGACCTTCTGGCTTGGCTGTGCTGGATGTGGGATTGAGGGAGAGCCAGCTGGAGGGTAGGGATGGGTGGCCAGTGTCTCTGATGATTGGACTCCGTGGTTTGTGTCTCCAGTGGAGATGTGAAAAATGCAAATCTGTGCCTTGTGCTTTCTGTGTCACGGATGGGAGCAGAGATGACCTGCTAACAACAGCAGGATCCTTGTTATCCATCCTGTTTCAAACTCTGTGAGGTTACAGGCTGCTGCTTTGTCTGTACAGCATCTCTTCTGCTTCGTAGCAGAGGAGCCTTCTTCTGGCATCCCAAGGGAGAAGAGGATCCTGGTTTCTTCTTCAAGTTCTGCTCCATCGCTGCCTCTCCTGTGGGGGAAAGGTGACTGCCCTTCTCTGACAGCAACTGAAAATAAGTTGGAGTGGGGGCAGAGGGTTAACAGAATTAATTCCCGTTGCTTATGAAGTAGTGCCAATTACTAAATCTTATTTCTTGATATCAAGCCTAATTTTTGTCTGTCCCTCATGACTTCCCAGTTTCCCCAGCTGTATCCTGAGAGCTGCACCATTTCATTACTGAGTGCCTCTTCGTATCTACGACTTGTATACCTTATATTCCCATTTAAACTCTTCGCTTTCTTATTCTGTGAGTAGAGGGAAGGAGGCACTGAATTGGAGGAACAGGGGAACAGGCGCATGGCCTTTCAGAGGGTTTTTAAGCAGAGTGTTGGGTGAGAGGAGTGGGGTCAGGCGGTTCCGCTCAGCGTGGAGATGTGCTCCTCTCCCAGGCGTCCGTCTGCGGTGCGGGGGACCCTGCCTGTTCCAGACGGGAGCACGATGGATTGGTGATGGGGAGCTGACCCCAAGCCAGCTCGCTGTCCATGGGGCTGCCAGGGATGTTTGAATTGGGAATTTACAGCTGCCTCGAGACATGGAGAACTTTCATCCTGTTGATTTTCCTCCTCCCTTTAAATATTTTTTTTAAGATATTGAATTTCTTTTACTTTTTTGGGTTTTTTTTC
Organism: Piaya cayana; assembly: GCA_013389865.1. NCBI lineage: Eukaryota > Metazoa > Chordata > Aves > Cuculiformes > Coccyzidae > Piaya > Piaya cayana. The sequence continues at coordinate 48,274 of WAAB01005848.1, read as the reverse complement.
CCCCCTGCTAATAACTAAATTATAATGAAGCTCCCAGTGGGATTCAAAAATATATAAAAAACCCCACATAAAAAGCCCTGCAGAAATGATTCCCCCTGTTTTTATCCTTCCCAGTGCAATCCGTTCTGCATAATAGCTCTTTGTCTTGCTGGCAGGTAGGCACGGGGGAGGCCAGGAACGAGCGTGGAGGCAGCGGTGGTGCGTACGGGAGAGCTGCCGTCCCCAGGCCAGTGACACCGAGTTCCCCTCGTGGGTGATCGCAAACCGGGCACCCCCAGGCCTCGGGCTTCGTGCCCGGGTCCCACCCTGCCTGGTCTGTGCCTCGGATGAGCTCACCTCACCCAGCATCCCTGCCACCAGGCAGGTATAATAAAGCAGGGGAATCTTTACACGCCGCGATTTCATTCCACGGATCAAAGATCAAAGCAGAGGAATACACAGTGACCATAAAATTAACTGCTTTTTCAATTTTACAATGCTTTCAGTGATAAAGAATCATATAAATTTAATATTAATTAAACACTTAGCTTTTAACCTCCTCCCGCATCTACTTTTGGCTCCTTGTTGGGGAAAAATTAATTGGGCATCTTAAATCTTGCGTTACTAAATGCTTTGACAAGGGGTTTCAGAAGCACTTAGAACTCGAGCAAAATGTATTTGCGCCATTCGTCCTTCCACTCACCTAATTGAAAATCTTCGAGGGGAAAGGGAGGGGGCAGGGAAGAAAAAAAAGTACCATTTTATGGTTTGTTTCTTAAAAGGGGGGAAAAAAGGAGGGAAGGGAAAAGGCATAACTTATAGCTGCTCTTATGGTCTGGGCTTTAATTCAATCCCCGTCACACTTAACGCCGCGCGGAATGGAGGCGATTGATCTTCTATTAGAGATGGGCTATCGATTGGGAGCGAGGTGCTGGCTGCACCCTGCCGCTCGCTCCCGGGGTGTCAGCGTCTCCCATCTCCCAGTTCTGCTCCGAAAAAGCTGCCCGTGTTGCACGTTGGTTGTGTGGAGAAGATACCCCCACGACAGGTCTCTGCCTGCCGCTGCGGTAATGTATGTGATTAGCTTCCTGACCACCGAGACGCTGCTGCCTTTAGGGGAGAGCCCAGCAAGCGCCTTTTTACTTGCAAACAGCAACACTTCATGAATGCGCAGGGAAGGAATTGCAAAATACTACTGTCGTCATCCAAAGCCGAGAGATTCAGAGAGGGGAGAGCTCTTGGAAATCAGCAGTGTTGGAAAAGACCTGAGGAGCACAGCGGAGAGCAAATTAGATGTGTTATTTGCAGTGCGGTTTGGCAAAGAGGGTAGCAGTGGGCTTTCTGGGCTGCAGAGGCCACACTTGATAGAACAGGAGAGATCTTAGTTCCTTTTCCTAACTGGATATGGCATGTGTCTCCAGACATCTTATTAATGCGATGATACTGGAGAAATAAAGGGAGTTTAAGGAACTCCAGGTGTATGGGATTTGATCTAGGGGGTTATGGAGAGAAATTCTTCCTTCATGGTGGAGCCTCATTAATTTCCACAGCGGAACAAGAGACCCACCAGCATCCACTGTCCAAGGGCATGTTAGGTAGGAAACACCTGGATTGAGAGTTCAGGACACTCAAGCAAATAAATGAATGAGCAACTCCAAGATACTGAGTAGAAGCTCATGAGTTGAACGGCGCTCTACCTGTTTGTATCATTTCGTTGACTTAGGTTTTTCAGAGGGCATCGTGATGCTGCCCCTGGTGAGGATGCTGAGAACCACTTGGTCCAGCAGACTGATACCAGACTGATGCTCCGGTGGGCCTCTTCCAACCTTGTGATTCTATGATTCTATCACCAGTGTGACAGTGCCTCAAGTGAGCAGGGCTCTGCTGGAGGGGCACAGTCTGCACAGAGCAGGATTCACATAACAAGGGAGGCACAGCAGGATCTTTTTTGTACCATTTTAGGCTGCTGGACAAACACCAGATTTGTGGCACTTGTCCTTTATGGCCAAGCGGTGCCCCGTGTCCTCTCTCCTGGGCCGTACACCTTGGAAAGCAACGGCTGCACCTCTTCCCGTGTGAACCCTGAGTTCAGCCCTGGGAAAATGAACTGTGATGTGTACGTGCCTCTTGCCTGCTGGGGTCTCTCCCTCTCCTCATGAGCGAAGGGACTGACCCTCGGGCTCACTCTTTAGATGAACTGATTTGTTCCAAAGT
>WAAB01005848.1:2018-46034 GCA_013389865.1 Piaya cayana | reverse complement strand
GATTGATGGTAACGGTTGGACTCGATGATCCGGTGGGTCTCTTCCAGCCTGGTTGTTCTATGATTTTATGATTCACAGATACTGTTGGTGGGGATGAGGAAAGCTCCCACCTTCAGATGTGTCAATAAATCCCAGGCTCTGCACATTTTGGATTTGGGACTCAGTCCTTAATTGTAGACCCATTGTTGATGTGTTTAATAAACGTGTTGCAAGTCAGGATGCAGGACGAGTCAAAGAATGTGCCAATACCCAGAGCCACCTCTGAAGTTTGGTGCTAAGCATCTCATCCCACCATGAGCGGTTGCTCGCTTCCTTCTTACCCTTGAAAACTACCGACTAGTGCTGGGCTAGAGGCTGGCAGTTGCTTAAATAAAAGGCTTAGGTTATCCCCAGCTCTCTGTGTGCAGTAGTGGAAACGCTTTGGTATGGCTTTTCCACCAGGATCCATAAGAAAAGTCACTGAGAAACAGCATTGCACCAGCGAGGGGTTTCTGAGGAGTCGTTTGTGCTTCAGAGTGTAGGATATTGGTAAGGGGAGGGCACGGCACCGTGCTGCTTGCCCGCTGTCCCCAGCGCATTAGTCAGAAACAGAGGAAAGTGCTGCAGGGCCCTGCTCTGCTCCCCTTGCCCTGGTGGTTCTGGTTTTGAAGGTTTCTATTTTCTGCTGCCGCTGGCAGTTGCAAAAGATTTCATGGGTGAGAAGGTGCCTTCAGCACGTGGGTGGAGACCCTGCTCTACCCTGTGATGGCACAGAGAGAGAGAGAGAGACACGTACGCAGAGGGACCTGGTGCCGTGGCACAGCTTGTGCTCGGGCTTTGTGTGGTTGGAGGAGCTGTGAAGGAGATGGAAGAGTTTATAAAGGTCTTGGGAGGGCTTAAATCAGGGTATTGCTGCTGGTGATGGAGGAGATTTACCCATTTATAGGAGCGGGGTCTCATCTTGTTTTAATGCCAGGGCAGCAGGAGCAGAGCTGCTGGGTTTGGTTTGTGTTTAACCACCTTTGGTAATGCCCCTGGATCATCCAGGTCTTTGCACTAGGAGATGGTGCAAAACCTCATTCCTGGCCAGGTTAGAAAAGCAGACTTGGGCTCTTGAGCAGTTGAAATGCTTTTAAAAAATGGAGGTGGTGCTCGAGGATCTTAATTCTCCAACAGAGGTTGCTGAGCGTGTGCCTGCAGCTCGGGTATGTGCTCATGCGGCTTGGGGCAGATGTAACCTGAGCCTTGGGGAAGTGATTTCAGGCCTTAATGAAACTTGGCGAAATTCAGATTTTTGTAAGAGTGGAAATGTTCCAATTTTAGTTGGTGCTTGGAGCAAATCAGCTTTGGGTGGTGGAGCTGGGAGAGGGTCATTATGGAGCCAAAGAGACCGTGAGCGACGAGGATGTTCAGGGTGCGTTTGCAGATGTTACCCTATGGGTTTCTTTTTTTAAATCAAACCCTCTTGAAATTGGTGGGAGTAGCGCGTGTGCCAGATCTGAACCTTCTCTCCACTGGGATCCTGTGGCTCACCAACTGGCTACGAGGAGTGCTGGAAAGTGGAGCACAGCTCACCCCACCAACCTCTGCGCTGCTGTGAGACTTCTGTCCTGGCAAAGCTCTTCTGACTCAGCAGATCCCCGGACGCTTTTATTTTAAAGGGGTTATAATGAATCCTGGATTGCTGCATTTCTTCCTCCTGCGCTCAGGCTCTTAGCAAGGGCCTGAAGGCGGATACAGTTCAGCATCGGTCACTTTGCCAGCGCTGGCAGGAGGAAGAAAGTGTTTGAATTTGGGTCAGTCACTCACCGATGCTCCTCGGGGAGGCTCTGGTTTCTTGTTCGTGTCTCTCCAGGAGAAGCAGATCGCCTGGTTACTTTCAGAAAGGCTTGCGAAACGTGTGGGAGCTCTTGTTACCTGCTCCAGCCATGGAAAATTAACTCTGTGCTTGCAGTTTGCTCTGGGGAACTTCGCAGTCTTTTGCTCTTAATTCACAGTGTTTTCTCTGGCTTCTCCCTCCAGTCCTTTTTCCATAAAAGTAAGTAAAAGCAAAAAAAGAAGGCAGGCAGTGAAGAGGAGAAAGTGGCTGCAAAAGGGCCAATCCACCAGCAAGGGGCATAGATCTGCTCATGGTTCTGCTGCTGAGAGCAGGAATGGGGTGTGAGTGAGCCGGGCAGCCTGCAGCTGGAGGAGTGGAGCAAGGACCACGTCCCCCTTGGCCAGCCGGGGTCATCGAGCTCTGGAAGGGGAGTTGAAGCTGGCCTCATCCTTTCAGCAGCAGCACCTACAGCTCTGCCTGCATCCTCCCCCTGCTCCTGGTGCCTCGGCCGAGCTGCATCTTCATCCCCACCCACCCCAGGCCGTTTTGTCTTGACCCCAACCCATGGGGTGTCACATCCCTGTCACATTCCCGTGGCTCTGTAGGGTGCAGAAAGCTGTGGGGACAGCGTGGGAAGGAGACCCCGCCACCCCGCTTGGGCAAAGCCCCATCTCCAGCTCCGGGGACGTTGGCACCGACCTTCCCTGCGTGCCGCTCACCCCCCTCCCGCCCTCCTTCCTGCCATCGGAAGGAGGGAAAGAAAAGGAGGAACAACCATATAAAAAAAATGTTAATTTATTAATCACGGAATATATAGCAGTTCATCTGAAATGCTGTTGCTATGCCAACACCCTGGGAGTTTATTTTCTTAATCCAGGAGCGAAGCGTTTGGTCCCCCGCTCTCCTGCTGAGCTATTTGAATACGTTGCTGCTGCCGCCGTATCTGTTTGAAAGGGGGAAGGAGGGAAAAAGCGAGGAGAAAAAAAAATAAAGTAGGCTAAACCACCAAAGCAGTCAGATGCAAAGCAGTGAGAAGCCTTTCTCAGTACGACTTAGTAAAAATGACACAAATTAATATACTCTACTTAAACCAGACCAAGATTAATGCTTCTCTTTCAGAGCAGCTTAGTCCAACTGTCACTCGACAAACGTTCGTCGGACAAAATCAACACTAATCAACATTTATTCCTCTCTTGCCCTTGGGTCTGAGGAGCGTAGAGCGGCCTGCGCCATTCTCCGGCTCGTCTCGCCACGCTTTTCACCCTCCATCCAGCTTCACCATATATCACCCTTCCTCTCTGTGCTTCTGCTTGTACGGATCCACACACTCAGCTATCAGGCTGCATTAGAGGCATGATAGATTTTCTGTTTTAATTTACATCTATTATATTACAGCATCACAGACCTTGATTCGGTGGAGACCAGTGTCTCCTATAGCCGGGCTCTTTGGGAAGATCTTTGCATTAACTTCTTAAGGCCGGTTGGAAGGTGGCTTTGGATTGACTCTCCTTCTCTCTCCTCTCACCTCCAAGTGTTGAGAAAAGGTGTCATCGTGTGCCTGGCTCGGGAAAGCCTGTGGATGTCTCAGCCAGCTGCCCATGGAGCTGAGAGACGATTGCTTCGGAGGGGATGGGCTGTCGAGCACGCCTGCTGCTCTTAGCACTGGTTGGACACCAAGGTCTGGAGGAGACCTTGCCCTGCCTTGTGATGCTGCCCTGTGCCCTGCACCCCGTGGCAGGAGAACAGCTGAATCCAGGGGTCGGTGTTGGGAGGACGAGATCCCAAAATACCTGTCGTGTGTCTTTCTGTCCCTCGTGCAGCAATGCTGAAGNGTAAGCTTAGACAGGACTTTGTCTTAGTCTCCTAGATGGGACTGGATGGGAGTCAGGCTCTCGGGCAGGCTGAAATCAAGAGGATTTTTGCTCTCGCTTGTCCAAAGAGGACAGCAAAGATAGTCTCGCTTCTCAGACTGAATCATAGAATCACCAGGTTGGAAGAGACCCACCAGATTGTCGAGTCCAACCATTCCTATTATGTCACAGTTGCTTTGTTGTCTTCCAGCACCACTGTGGTAGTCAAGCTTTAACCTTTAGCAGTGACTCCCCCTTGGGTTTCCTATGCGAGACACGTGGGGCTCACCGGGAACAGAATTAAGGGACCCATTTTTATACAGCTTAAAAAAAAAAGATAATTCAGTAGTTTAGCAAGTTAAGAACTTGTAACAGTAAAATACCCCAAACACACTCAATATAAGTGCTTTCTGAGAACAGTGAGGGCACATAGTCGGTGCTGCTCCCTCTCTTTCTGAGGGAGATCCATCAGTGGAGCCCCGTCCCGCGTCCCCAGCGCCCCAGCCTTGCTCTGCAGGGTGCAGTGGCCTTTCTCTCTTGGGCTGAGCCCACCAGGCAGCTCCAAATGGCTCCCACAGTGTAAGACCAAAAGCAAGGTGAGAAGTAGTAACAAACGTAATGTTCAAGCAGCCCCTTCTGCTGTTGTGTGTGGAGGTGTAAATCCATCAGAGGAGGTGTTAGGCTCATCTTCGTGATGGACGTCCAAGAACAGAAATGATCTGACAAGGATGCTCTTGTTGGAAAAGGCGTCAGTCCGTGTGTGTCTCCCACCCATTCCACCCTGCAGCTCTGGGGGGCGAGGGGCTACTTGGCATCTCTTCTGGCCTGGCCGGTTGTGGCTGAGGGGTAGAGGGGTAGCCCTGAGTCTGGTGACTGCTCTCGTGGGTTCTGTGCCCCTGGGGGTCTGGCACGTGATGTCCCCATTGCTGTTCCTAAGCTTGTCACTGTAGCACGTTGTGGGTGACGGGTTGGTGGTCCCAGGGATGGGATCTAGACAGAAAGTTGCAGTCGGAGTCTCAGTCAAAGCTCAGCTCAGTGATTTTTCTGGGAATCCCGTGGCTGTCTTCTGCCATAGGTCCTTCTTGCCTAAACCTGCTTTGAAAATTCGTCATTTCTTCCTCCTGGGAGTTCTTAGGTCTGTGAAAGCTGAGACGTGGAGGCCTTTGCTGCCCTTTTCTGCCGTCGTGGCCTCTGTTGGAGCACGCGTCTTCCGAGCCCAGGTGGGCTGGGAGAGCTGGTGGGATCCCTGCCTTTCCCTCTCGGTTGGTGCGAAGGAAGATTTGATTAATGTGGGCACTTTAGCACAAGTGCCATTTTCCAGGCTGTAGCTCTTGGCATGAGGAGAGCTGCCGGGTTGGAGCAGAGAACCGCAGGCAGCGTCTGCGCGCTGGGTGCTCTCGGTGTGCTGGGAGGGGAGCCCCCTGCTTCCCCTCCCCGCTCCTCGTTGCTGAGCAGTAAAGTAAATGACGCTTGGTATAACTTTGCACTTACAGGACTGCAACTCAATTTAAAACCAGCCCCGGACTCCGGGAGCAGGAGGGGCGCCGCGCTGAGCTCGTTTCTGCAAACCCACCTCGTTAATTTTAATAGCGGGAGGAAAGAGACGCCGAAACCAAAGTGCCAGCAGCCCTCTGGGGTGGGAGGACAGCGCTGAGTCCCAGGCTGTGGGAGACTGGACGGACCTCTCCGGGGAGCCCTGGCCTTTCTGGTGAATTGTAAATTAGCCAGGATCCGGCTCCAAACAATGGGTTTCTGGTTTTCTTGTGGTCCCCCACATGCATCCCAGCTCCCACCACAGCGTGGTGGGAGCTGGGATGCATGTGGGGGACCACAAGGCTGGGTGGGGACCTCTTGCTCGGAGGCTGCTCCAGCCTGCGGGACTTTGCCAGCTCTTCAGGGAGGTTTTTGGAAAGGAGATAACATGCAGAGGAATTAATGCTGTTTGTAAAGCTATAGAAGTGCTGTAATTAATAGAGGCTGCCTAATTGAATGTTCTGCCTGGACATCATCTCAAGCTGATCTATATGTAAGGAAAAGCACCTCCATTAGCATGAGGGAAAATCGTTTCCCCCTTCCAGTGCTGGGGCTAAAGCAGCCAGATTTATTTCTCTTAATTGTCTCCAGGAGCTGAAGTCCAAGTGCCTGAGTCTTGGAAGTGGCCGTGCCTGCGAGACAGGGAAGCTTTGCAGGGCATCGTCGCATTTGAGAGCAGCCTGGGTTGGGGCTGCCAGAAGAGCTCGGACCAGCGTGATCCTTGAGCTGCTGCTGTGAAAGCTGCACCAGCATGGAACAAACTGGTGGTTGATGGGAAGAAGGGGGGAAAATTTGCTGCGGGGATGGCTCTGTGGTGGGCCAGGATGGCACTGGGAACGAGAGCTTTGTCTCCTTAGTGGTAGCATGTGAAGTAGCAGCAGAGAGAAGATGTTTCTGCTCCCCCCAGCGGGATACCCAAAGAGATTTGGAAACAGAATCACAGAATAACCAGGTTGGAAGAGACCCACCGGATCATTGAGTCCGACCATAATGGAAAGGTGCAGAGACGGTCATGGGAACCACTGATCCCACAACCAGTATGAAATGGGTGAAAAGGAACCGTCCCATCTACTGAGCATGGATTGGGATTCTTGCAAAACTGGAAGATTTAGGTGCCGTGTTTTGCAGCCTGGATGTCTCACATGAAGCCAGACCCGGGCTGTTGTGAACATCTGCTGCTGCAGTGCTGTTTCTGAGGGTTGTGCTTTTTAATGACATATTTATACTGCAGGAAATCTCGCTGTTGTTTTGTTTGAGGACCCTAGTGTAAGCTGCGTCTGTTTAATCCATCCTCTCGTTTACCTCGCTGTGCTGGGGCTAGGGTGCAGTGAAGACCTCCACCTTTTGCTTTTCTTTTACACCTCTGCACCCTTTCTTTAGTCTGTGGAAACACTTCTCTGCAGCCGTATGTCCCAGAGAGCTGGTCAGCACAGCACTCCTGGCCTCTTCTCCCTGGTTGAACGAGGACTGGGCTCCAAAATCCATATATAGCTCTTGGAGAGGTTTTCTGAGATGCTGGCTGGTTTCTGTCCAGCTTTGGATGTGCCTGGCTCACTGGGAAGCTGGGTTATTCCTTGCGCCTGAATATGGTGTTGGGGCCTGCCCAAGACTGAAGGCGTTGGCCTTATATGCATAGGAACAGGCAGCTTCTATATAAATGTTTTTATAAGGGCTATAAACCGCGGTGCTTTGGAGCGCCAGCCAACAGCTGCATGTGGAGCTCAGAGGAAACTTCCCTGCCAGCAGCTCATCCTGAGCCCCTTTTCCACTGGGCTTGTTGTGATGGTGTCTCTCCCCCGGGAAGGGGATGGCAGGAGCGAGCAGGGGATGGTGGGGGACAGGGCAAGGCTTGTCCCACTCTTGCTGATGGCTGGAAGCTGCTGGCAGGGGGAAGCAGGGTGCTGGGAAAGAGCTGGAGTGCTAAACCTGCACTTGTAGGAAGTTTGTGGGTGTCCACGTGCATCCACGTATCTGTCCCTGCTCCCCAAGGGCATCGGCTGCGCCTGGAAGCCAGGGTGAGTTTGGAGGCAGCAGGATTGAAGAAGAGACGTTCCTCTGGGTTGCTGCTGCCAGGGTCAGTTGGCTGCTCCACCGCATATCAGGGATGTTTTTCCCTGATGGGGAAAGAGCAGAGAGATCCCGCTGGAGGAGGAGGGGAGGGCTGGCCACCCCATGGACCTGACCCCTGCGCGGGGGCTGTCTGGAGCTGCTCCAGAGGGACCGGGCTGGAGGGGATAGGGAAGGGGGGCAGCTACGTGGCAATCAGGCCGGTCTGTGCTGCGTTACATGAGCCTGAGGGTTGCCTGTGCCTCTGTTTCCCCAGCTGTAAAGTCAGTGATCTTACAGGCCATGTGACCCTCTTGTCGGTGCCAAATGCTGCTGAGCCTTGGTTGAAAGGAGCACCCATGTGACCCTCTTGTCGGTGCCAAATGCTGCTGAGCCTTGGTTGAAAGGAGCACCCGGAGCCACTGTGACATGTAGGCACTAAAGTCAGTGATCTTACAGGCCACGTGATCCTCTTGTTGGTGCCAAACGCTGCTGAGCCTTGGTTGAAAGGAGCACCCGGAGCCACTGTGACATGTAGGCACGTGTGAGGGGCTAAACAGAAAGCCTGGCCACCAAGGTTTTTTGTGATGGGATGCAAAGCCACGGCTGGAGCAGGTCTCCCCGTAGGAAGAGTCCAACCCCTCTGTGTTTGATGGGGACCACACAACAGGGCCATGAGCCCTTGGGCTGCAGGTATTCTTGTAATTTAATAGCACCCTGTGGAGAGAAACAGTGCTATAAAGGGGGTACAGATCTTTAAAAAGGTACTTAGGAGCCCGGGGCTACAGAGTAGGGTCCTCTGGACTGTGAGAGCTGTGTCCTGCTCACCTTAGTCGTCCGTCCTTATGTATTCCCAAGCCCCTGGGATCATGTTCCTCCAGTGAGCGCCTGGCTCGAAGCCACGGGGATAACAGGTGCTCTCCTGTGCTGGGGCTTTGCTGCCGGGTGACTCAACCCGAAAGGTCTCTTGAAATCTGGGTCGAAGTGACTCGGGAGCCTGTGGTCTCAGGTTTCCAGCGGGATGGGTGCTCCCAGTCACATGGACTCTGTGTCTGGTTTACCTCACATGAGGTCTTCTCCACAGCAAGTGCATGATGTGTGGTCTTGGAAAATGGGGCGATTCGGGGTGATCCGCCAGGGGTGGTGCTCAGGGCTGTGTATTTTTCCTTTTCTGTAAAGCAGGACAGGGGATGAGCCTCCCTTGGCAGGGGGAAGGGCTTTGGTAGAGCTTGGGGTGTGCAGGGAGCCTGACACTGGTTGTGGGCCACGTCCTCGGAGTCTGAGTTCTCGGGAGGAGCTGGAGGTGCCCAGCCTGCCAGGTGGGGCCGTGGGGGGAGAGCTGGGAGCTGTGCACGCATCCATCAACCTGCCCAGCTGGCTGGGAGGAGGTGTCAGGAGGTGACAGCTTTCTGCTGCTGCTGACCTGGGCTGGGGTTGAACTTCTGACCCGGAGATAAAAGCCTTTCTCCTCCCTCCCTGGCTCCGGTGCCCTTTTCCTTGAACTGCCCAGGCTTTCCTGCCGGCGTCCGGCTGGGCTCACAATGGAGAAAGGTCATTTATTGTGTTGCTGCCCTTCTGCGTCCCTCTCCCCTTGGTACCTTCACCGTGAGGCCATCTGGCTCCACTACAAGGCTACCTGCCTCCCGCTTTCCTTCCTCATCCTCCGTTCACCACGACTTTAGCTCTCAGCCCATGGAAACGTGCCAGTGGATGTGATGTGCCAAGGAGAAAGGGGAAGGACCGGTGGCCCTTTGGCTTTCATGGGAGCCGTTGGAGAGCCCTGATGGATGACGTGGCTGGGCTTTCACTGGTCCTACAAGCTGCAGAGGCACCTTCATGAAATCCATGTGAATTTTGGGTTTCATTGGGTCCCCAGAGCCTACAGAGTTGGCGGGGCTTAGGCACAGAGATGGGAGAAGTCTCCTCGTGTTTCCCTTCCCTCCCCACCCCGCAGAAGCGAGAGCTGAGCTGGGGAGAGAGGAGCAGGTCCATGAAAACACACGTTATGTCTGCCGCTAATTTGTGATTGGAAACGAAGCAACAAAGGGAGGTGGTGCAGCGTGAGGGTGGTTTAACCTTGATAAAACAGTGATTTCACCAAGGATGATGTTCTCCCATCTATCTTCATCCATCAAAGCGCTGCTGAAATATGCTGATGAAGCCTGTGGATAGGAGAACAGTGCAGTTAAATGGGGCGTTGCAAATGCTCTCCGTACCCCTGTGACAGGGTGGCGTTACTTACTGTCCAAATTTAGTACGGGGAACAGCACGAACCGCTGCTTTTTGCTCCGTGGGCCGGGGCGGGATGCAGCCGGGGCTGTGTCCCCTCTGCACTGAGTCAGAGGTGGTGGCATCTCAGCACATGGCTTCATTTCCCCCTTTTCTTTAGAGCCTCTGAGAGTTGCGGGTGCAGAAGCAGTAAACAAATTTAACTTCACCATACAATTGCCTTCCTCTCCCTAGCAGAGGGAGAAATTGGATTGTGAAAGGCGCCGGGCTTGCAGGTAAGGCGATGGTCCCCTTGGCTTTGGCTGGACGTTGGCTGGAGGGTCTGCTCTGCGGAGGAGTCGGGGAAATCCCGGGGTTTGCGGTGTGTTTGGCCACCACGCGTACTGCCTGGGCGCGCTGTGGCGGCAATTAAGGTTTATTTATATGGGGTTTCCCAGCTCGCAGGGTGGGAAGTGACGGTACGTGGGTGTGAGCGCTGCGTGTGAACCTCTCACGTTCGGGGATTAGCAGCGCGGGCTGAGCGCCACAGTCTTTTTTTGGTCAGGTATCCGAAGGCGGTTTGCTGAATGCATGTGAGTGTAAATGTCGATAGGTCAGTGGTAACCAAGCCCTGTAACCCAAGCCAGCGCTGTACCCAACCCCGCTGACGATGTTCTGCTGGGATAGGCTGTGTTGCACATGGCCCCAGCGCTTCCAGTTGAGTTTCAGTGATGATGTTCTCGTGTCTGAGCTGAGCTGCGCCAAGGCCGGGGTGAGTTGGGATCTCCTCCCCTCGGGAAGGAGCCAGGTGGAGCTGGCAGGGAGAGCGGCTCCCAGAGTCCCCGAGAGACTGGGCACTGCTGGTGACCTGGGCCCATCCTGACACCAGGAGGAACTGAGGATTCAGAGTCCTCTCCGAGTGCAGACATGGCTCATCTCCAGCAACTCTTCGTCGTGCAGCTGGGTTTATCTCCCTGGCTCGTCCTTCCAAGAGCTGACAAGGTATGAGTGTTACCTCCAGGATTCTTTCCAGACTTGTGCTTGCAACAAGGTAAATCTATCTGCGAAGCCTGCGCAGTCAGCAGGGCTCTGTCACGGCTCCAGAGCTCTCCTCCGTAAATAACCCAGATGGGTGGATGCCTACCTGCAGTCAATATGCGTGGTGAAGGCTGGATAGTTCTCTCTGGGCCTGGAGAGGCTGCCTGCTGAAGGACGCGGCCATCCAGCAAGAGCACAAGGCTGGCAGATCCTGCTGTGAGGTGGACAGAAAGGCCGATGGGGCTGCCACTATCTCTCAGACAGAGCTCTGTGATTTCACACCTTCAGAGCTTTGGTCTCTGGGCACCCTGGCACCCCTGCTCCGTGCCAGCCCCAGACCACTCTTGGGGCTCCCAGTTGTCCCCTGAGATACCGCTCAGCTGTCCTCAGCTCGGGTGCCTTCAACGTAGACATCAGCAGAGACATAGAACAAACTTTCATCCCACAGGCTTTCTCCGTCCCTCCAGCAAACTCCCGCTGGTTATTGGTAGCTCAAACTTTGGGGTGGCCTCTCTTCTCCTCCAATATCTCCTGGGACACCTTGTGAGTCGGGGGCTGAAGTGGTGGGATGGATCACGACATAGGCTGCTCACCTTACAGTTCCTCCTCGCCTCAGTCTCTTGTGTTTCCATTCTTCAGTTGCTGCTTCCACTTCTGATGCATTCGGGACCATTTGGGGGAAAAAAAAAAAGTTGACAAAAGAAATGAATTATGCATAAGGAATTAATTTCCTTGATGAATAGGGACTTACAAACTCAATTGCCATTCGCTTTCAAGGGATGCTTGGGGGAGTGGGGGAAGGGAATAAAAGCAGAGGATGGAGCAGAGGGTGAACGGCTGAGCCTGGGAGTGTTCCTGGCCTTTGAGTGGACTTTGGGAAAGAGCCCTGGGTCATTTAAACCAGATGACGGGGCCCATATTCCCATCAACTCATGGGGTTCTTTGCTGGAGGGAGAATCAGGGTGGTGGAGACGCAGTAAATGCAGCAGCGCATCTGTCAGTGAGCGCTGCCCTGCGCTGAGAACAGGGGGACAAAAGGCCCAGATGAGGATTCGGCAGTTTTAATAGGAGGGAAACTGAGGCAGGTGTGTACGTCTGACTTGTTCAGATGGGATGCAGGCCAGGGGCCAAGTGCTTGGGACACAGGAGCGCTCTAGGAGTTGATGCCTCTTTTCCCTTGTGTCCCTTTGCCTCCTGCACGCTGCTGTGTCCTGGGAGCAGAGCCAACAACTGGGAGCACTGAAAGCGCTGGAGTGAAGATGCTGTAAAAGTGCCTTCTGGAAACTTTGCCCAGCCAGAAAAAGTTGCCCCCAAGCCCAAGCAGTAAATTCAGGTTCCTGATGGGGGGAGAGCATCTGTCACCCAAAGCAATCTGAGCTCTTGCGCTGCGTGGTGGTGCGTGTGGGCAGCAGTCTCTGCCCTTCATGGAGGGATGGAGGAAAGGAGGAGCCTGCTTGTGATGCCAGTCACTCTGGGATTGGGAAATCATGGAATCGCTAGGTTAGAAAAGACCTCTTAGATCATCAAGTCCAACCATTCCTATCTTGTTCCTGGGAGGAGGGCAAGAGGCAGTAGAGCCTTGTTAGATACAGCCAGGACAAATGACTTCTTACCCTTTGTCTTACCCTTCACAGGGTCCTACTATGCATGAATTAGCCAGTTCTTCTCAAACTCCCCTGTGTGTCTCCAGAACAACAGTATGTGGAGTTTAGTCTCCTTTCACCCTTGGAGACATCTCCACCTTGCTCCCAGCACCGCAGTCACTGCTGCGATAGTTCTCCAAGTGCTCACACCAACTAGTCCTTCTAACCTAGTTCTTGTGATCTGGAGACCTCTGAATGTGGTGGCTNAGGCACGAAGTCGAGCTGTGCTGGGCCCCAAGCTCAGCTCAATGTCAGGTACAGTTAGTGCTGTGCAGGTTGGTTTGGTGGCCTCATCTTCCCTGGGATCTGGTTTCTCAAAAGCCAATGTGGCTATTCCTCATCCACTGCAAGAAATGCCTGGTTCTTTGACCCTCCTGTCACCTGGGCAGCTGGGAGCAGCCCTGTGATAACAAAGACCACAAAGGGGGTTGATTCACCTTCCCTGGAGGTGTTTAAAGTGCAGGTGGACAAGGTGCTGAGGGACATGGGTTAGTGATTGATGGGAATGGTTGGACTCGATGATCCAGTGGGTCTCTTCCAACCTGGTGATTTCATGATTCTATGAAAGAGCCTCGTCTCCCTGAAGAGAACCTTTAGGAGAGGAAACTAGGAGTGGGGCATTGGGGGGCTGGGAGCAGTGTTTGGAGGTAGAGCAGCTGTGCTGTGAACACTCATCTGGGCAGCTGGGCTTTGGCTCCCTGCTGGTGGGCAGCAGTCCTACAACCATTTCAGACATAGCAGAAGATCTCAGCATCACGTTATAGTCCTGCAGGCCCAGATCCTGTCAGGGAAATAGGCTGGGACCATCCTGCTCTGGTATCCCTGCAGTCCAGCATCAAAACTGATGACCTCAAGCTCCGCCAGGGGAGATTTAAGCTGGACATTAGGGAAAAATTTTTCACAGAAAGGGTCATTGGGCACTGGCAGAGGCTACCCAGGGAGGAGGTTGACTCTTCTTCCCTGGAGGGGTTTAAGGGACAAGGTGCTGAGGGACATGGTGGNCTGTCATCCTGCCACCCCTTCCAGGTCTTGCTCTATCTCCTGAGCCAACTTTTCTACGACATAAAACATTCACCATCACCTTCCAGCCCCACAGACACAGGCAGAAGGTGTGTCATTTGCACAGAGCAGTAACTTACTGCAGGAATCTGCTCCCTGCAAATCAATGGGACAATCTGCAGCGCTCAGGGAATTTTTCAGGAAATGTTTCACCTTGGAAAGCATCAAGAGTGCTGAGGGAAAGTCTGACCTGGCTGTTGCACTGGCTGATGAATGAGTTGTGTTGTGCAGAGTGAGGCACGAAGTCGAGCTGTGCTGGGCCCCAAGCTCAGCTCAATGTCAGGTACAGTTAGTGCTGTGCAGGTTGGTTTGGTGGCCTCATCTTCCCTGGGATCTGGTTTCTCAAAAGCCAATGTGGCTATTCCTCATCCACTGCAAGAAATGCCTGGTTCTTTGACCCTCCTGTCACCTGGGCAGCTGGGAGCAGCCCTGTGATAACAAAGACCACAAAGGGGGTTGATTCACCTTCCCTGGAGGTGTTTAAAGTGCAGGTGGACAAGGTGCTGAGGGACATGGGTTAGTGATTGATGGGAATGGTTGGACTCGATGATCCAGTGGGTCTCTTCCAACCTGGTGATTTCATGATTCTATGAAAGAGCCTCGTCTCCCTGAAGAGAACCTTTAGGAGAGGAAACTAGGAGTGGGGCATTGGGGGGCTGGGAGCAGTGTTTGGAGGTAGAGCAGCTGTGCTGTGAACACTCATCTGGGCAGCTGGGCTTTGGCTCCCTGCTGGTGGGCAGCAGTCCTACAACCATTTCAGACATAGCAGAAGATCTCAGCATCACGTTATAGTCCTGCAGGCCCAGATCCTGTCAGGGAAATAGGCTGGGACCATCCTGCTCTGGTATCCCTGCAGTCCAGCATCAAAACTGATGACCTCAAGCTCCGCCAGGGGAGATTTAAGCTGGACATTAGGGAAAAATTTTTCACAGAAAGGGTCATTGGGCACTGGCAGAGGCTACCCAGGGAGGAGGTTGACTCTTCTTCCCTGGAGGGGTTTAAGGGACAAGGTGCTGAGGGACATGGTGGGAATGGTTGGACTCGATCCAGTGGGTCTTTTCCAATCTGGTGATTCCATGATACTGATAGAGATAGTTTTCTCCCAGAGCCTGCAGTTCTGCACTTGCAACTTGCTTGTTGCCCTTCCAACAGTGACATCTCTGGGTGCTCTGGACTCGGGGTGAAGGTTTGTGAGCAGTCAGAGAAGGACATTGCTGGCTGCCTGGCTGTTTCTAGAATCAAGGTGGATGAGGTTAGCAGGAGTCGTGCTGGTGCCGTGGTGCTGGGTTTGTACCAGGAGCACCGTCTGTGCCTGTTGTGCATCCACCCCAGGGCTCACCAGCGCCCGTTCCTCTCCGGCTTGTTCCATGGTGGGATGAGCCTGGGGGGTGGAGGGATTTGTGTGCTGCTTGTCTCACTTCAATACCCCTTCCCTGTACAGTGCTGGGAGAGAGGGGTGTGTATCCCAGGGGAAAGAGCGTCCCAGAACCCCACCGGGGGGTCTGGAATCACACTCGCTGGAAGGAGGTGGCATGAATGGGGCCTTCCCACATGGAAGGGGAGCAGAGGAACGCGAGTGCCGGGGAAGGGTGTTTTGATCACGAGAAGGGTGGTTTGATCATGGGAAAGCTGGTTTAATCACAGCTTTTCCATCCCCTTCTCAGCCACCTTTCCCAGGCAGAGGGGATCCGCGGGCAGGGGGCTGTGGAAGCTGTCGCTTTGCATTGTGCGGCTGGGGAAAGGTCTCTACCTGCCTTATTTTGTCCCTTTTGCTGTCAGGGCTGACAGTGCTCATGTTTATTTCATCCAGCGTGGCGGCTGTCTCGTTTCCCTATCCTCCGATGTCATTAGCGTGCCGAGAGCGGGCCCTGCAGAGCTCAGCCTAATGAATTCCGCTGTGGCTCTTCTCTCCCCACCTCGTTACCAAAGCTCAAGGTGTCAAATTAAACGCGGCCGGGGAAAGGAGAGAGAGAACAAGGCACGAAAGGAGGAAGGGAGGAGGAAGACAAGTGTTGTAGGGGTTCCTTTGCTTCCAGGGTTCCCCCCTTTTCCAGCTGGGATTTCTCTCTGAGGCTGGAGGTGGTGTTGCAGCAGAGGTGGGGGCTTTGTCCATGACCCTGGATCCTCCTCTGCTGGGGCTGGAGGAGGGATGTCCTCTTATTTTTGTCCCTGCAGCAGAGCAGTTCGTGACCTCTCTCTGCCTCTGCTTGCTCTTCTCCATGCTGTGTGGCCACACAGGAGGCAGTGGTGGGTGGGAAAGTGCCCCTTTAAAAAACCAGCTGCCTGTTTCTGGGCTCCTAGTCCAGCTCCTGGCTTGTGCCTGCAAACTGGGATGGGTTTTGCAAGTGGTTTGAAATGAAAGCTGCCACGGCCCACAGGGAGCTGGTGAATCCGGAGTGTCTTGCCACCCGTGCTGAGAACTGGGCTGCCTCAAGCCACACCACGGCCGTGCTCTTCTGGGCCACATTTGATTTTAATTTATTATTTCTCACTCCTGGTTCACCCAGCTCCTGCCCTCTAGAGCTGGGGTACCCGGCCATCTGAAGTGACTGGACCGTGGTGGAACACCCGGAGTGACAGCAGCCTGTCCCTGTTTTGTCTCTCATTGATTTAAAATAGGGTTTTTAAATATAATTATCTCCTCGTAGAGAGGCTTTTTTGTTACATTGGCTGCTCCAGCTGCGGTGAGTGCGTTAATGTGGGATTAGTGCCACGGCAGAGCACGGGTGGGCAGTGGGGAGGGACAAGCCTTTCCACTGGTGCTGTCACCACCTCCCTTGAATTGAGGTGACGGGAGGCTGGGACAGGAGGAGAACAGGGGCCAAGGGCTGCCCTAGGGACTGAATCCATCCTTTCTAGGGCATTTGGACTATTTTGCACGCCAGGTTTGGCATCTTGGGGCTGCTGGTGGGTGCTGCTGGGAGGATCTTTCTTGGAGAGCACTGGCCTGGGTGACAAAGTGGCCCTGGGGTTCCTCTCAGACCTGTCCTGAAGTACTTGCTGTGTGTGAAGCTGTACTGGCCCATGATGTTTATTTTTGCTCTGTCTTGTTTTCTGGGAGGGGATGCACGGTGAGAAGAAGGGAGAGGTGCCTGTCCCTTAGCACAGGATGGAGCCGTGTCACTGCCTGCCGGGGGGACCTGGGTCTGGGACCCCAGACCTGCATCTGCCTCCAGCTCTACCAGCCACACCAGCAGATTTTGGGAGCAGAGGAGGGAGAAAGATGCAGGCTGGGTCACCCTCTCTCTTCCTCACGAGTCGCAGGAGTGAGCGTTGGGCACGGGACCCTCCATGCAGATGGGGTTATGCTGTGAGCCGGTGGCTTGGGGCTGGTGGTGGCTTTTAACCCTGTGCGGGTGGCCGGGGCGCAGCTGGGAGCACCGGGAGGGAAGGAACAATTTCACGTGCAATTGGAACTGCGAAGGGCGAGCGGAGGGAGGTGCGATTTAATCACCTCAGCTGGCCCTGGGCCAAGACCACCAGGGTTCAAACACCTCTCCCTTGCAGGAGATGCCGAGGGAGTATTAATTGGTGTAATTCAACAGCCGTTTGGCACCTCGTGGTGTGTTGCCTGTGCAGTGTCCTGGTGGCCCTTGGTGGGCTTCCCAGGCCAGTGTGGCACTGAGGCTCTTGAGGAGGGATTAAGGGTTGTGGATGCTTGCTGAAGGGGCACTCAGAGATAAAGAAAAACTCTTTCTCCTGCACCATCCTGAAAACAGACAGAACGACAGAGCAGCAAGCACACCTCCCGATGGCCCCTCTGGTTAAAGGCTCAGCCTGGTGGAGGAACAAATGACAACCTGTGCAGCAAAAGGAGAGAAGTGTAGCCTAATATGGACTCAAAGTGACTATCAGCCTGGTACGTGGAGATATTTACTGGGAGAGCATGAAGATATTGCACGATGAGCTCTAGTTTGATATCAATGAGTGTCGGTGGTGGTTGTAGGGCAGCGGTGCCTGGTGCTGAAGGTGTGTCCAGCCAGGCTGCCTCCTTGCCAAAGCCCTGGTGTCACCTGCCAGGGAAAGGAGCAAAAACAGACAGGTCCCTTCTCACTCAAGGGTCCCTTCTCCANGCAGCGGTGCCTGGTGCTGAAGGTGTGTCCAGCCAGGCTGCCTCCTTGCCAAAGCCCTGGTGTCATCTGCCAGGGAAAGGAGCAAAAAGGGACAGGTTGAGAGTCAAGGGTCCCTTCTCCGATGTCTCTCAAACCCCTGCAGCAGGCAGCGAGAGACCTGGTGAGGCTCAGCACAAGGTTCCTCACCCAGTTAGGTGCATTGGTTTGCTCTGTGTGTAAAAGTTGATGTTCCCTGTGCTGTGCCTCCGTTTCCCCATCCGGGCAGAGAGGTGAATGCGTGTTTGCTCTTGCTCTGGAGTGCGGTGGAGACAAGTTCATTCAAGCGCTTTGAAGTCCTCTGATGAAAAGTGCTGGAGAAGGACAGAAGCTTATTAATTGCTGTTGAGAATATCTGTCAGTCCCACGTGAGGAGCTGCTGGCTGAATTTCTGCTGCCTGCTCTGTCTAGAAGGCAGTGACAGTACTGAGAGAGTGTGAGTGGGGCTGTCGCTCTCACAGTCCTGCAGGCTGAGATCCCCTGGATTTACAGGAGCGGCTGTATCCGTGTTGTGATGGGAGATAAGGCTCTGTCCTGGTGCCTCACGGTGAGGCCTGAGCAGCCTTTGCTTNTGCTGAAGGTGTGTCCAGCCAGGCTGCCTCCTTGCCAAAGCCCTGGTGTCATCTGCCAGGGAAAGGAGCAAAAAGGGACAGGTTGAGAGTCAAGGGTCCCTTCTCCGATGTCTCTCAAACCCCTGCAGCAGGCAGCGAGAGACCTGGTGAGGCTCAGCACAAGGTTCCTCACCCAGTTAGGTGGATTGGTTTGCTCTGTGTGTATAAGTTTTTTATGTTCCCTGTACTGTGCCTCCGATTCCTCATCCGGGCAGAGAGGTGAATGCGTGTTTGCTCTTGCTCTGGAGTGCGGTGGAGACAAGTTCATTCAAGCGCTTTGAAGTCCTCTGATGAAAAGTGCTGGAGAAGGACAGAAGCTTATTAATTGCTGTTGAGAATATCTGTCAGTCCCACGTGAGGAGCTGCTGGCTGAATTTCTGCTGCCTGCTCTGTCTAGAAGGCAGTGACAGTACTGAGAGAGTGTGAGTGGGGCTGTCGCTCTCACAGTCCTGCAGGCTGAGATCCCCTGGATTTACAGGAGCGGCTGTATCCGTGTTGTGATGGGAGATAAGGCTCTGTCCTGGTGCCTCACGGTGAGGCCTGAGCAGCCTTTGCTTTCAGGCACTGGTGGGGCCTCAGGCGCATAGGTGTTGTTTGGATGGTGATGGCCTTTCTCCTCTGGGAAGGAGCTGCCGGCTAGGATTTAGGTGCCTGATGTAGCTGTTGACACCAACCCATGGGAGGCTGGAGGTGCAGGTCAGTTGGCAGCGGTGGGGACTGGATGGCTCCTCAGGGTAATGGATTTGTGCTTGGCCAGTGCTGGGACTCAGCCTTTTCAGAGCACCAGAATGTGTTTCTCTGCAGCGTTCAGACGTGATTGGCCTCTCGTCTGCCTCATGCTCTGGTTTGATCCACACACATCTCAGGGTTGGGGGCCCTGCTGGACAGACACTGGGGCTGGGAGTGAGGACGGAGAGCTCTCTGGTGTCTGTGTGTGTGATGCTGCCCATAGAGCTCATGCTTTACGACTTGGGGAGGAGGCACAGGCTTGTCTTGGAGAGCCATGGAGGAAGGAAACTAGGGGACAGTGAGCTCTGTTTCCTCAAACCTGCTCATCATCTCCGTGCTTTCACCCTTCTGACGGGCTGGTTTATCTCGTTTGATGTGAAGCGGCCAAGAGTAAATTCAACGATGGGAACACAACCCTTGCAGGTGATGTGTCTCGTAGTTTTGAAGCAGGGAGATCTCCATGGTGCGAGGTTGAGGCAGACAGGGAGAGTGGGAGAGCTCCGCGGTGACAGATATTGGAGACACAGCACAGTGTCGCTGCCAGTGAAGGTCAGGGCTGACCTCAAATATCATGTGGGGATGAACAGTGACCCTGTCTCTGCTGAATCGCCTCCTTTCTCCTGCGATGCTGCTGCACCTGCCATCCATTCCCACCCACCGCTCCGACCAGGCTCCGAGGTGCTCCTCTGCTGCAGATCAGCATCTCCCAAACTCGTCTCCTCATATGATGATGGGTAAGATCCTTGAGGGCCGTCTCCTTTCTCCATCCCCATCCCATGCTCTCCCACGCCTGCCGTGACACTTAACATCTTTCTCATGGCTGGATTTGGCAGTGCCAGGCTGGACTTCCTTGCCAGTGTGGCAACAGCCACAGCTCCCAGCTTGTTAGACTGAAAGAATGTGCCGTTTTAATTAATGATATGTAAATATCCTTGAATGGGCCGCATTTGCATATTAAGAGAGATTTGCAGAATCTGCAGAGTAATATATTTTAATTAAGGATTAATTAAAAATAATGGGAATTTCATTTCGCCTGGCAGAATCCGTTTAGATCTTCGCACACGTCTGCTCGGAAGCCCGGTCGGAGCGCGGTGCCGGTGCAGCTGGGGCCGGCCGCCGGCACCTCTCCTCCCTCGGACAGGTCCTGAAGCTGCTGGAGGAGCCGAGTGGCCGGAACCCTTGGCCGTACGGCCCAGCTGCGGCTTTTCGGACTGATTTTTGATATTCTTTATGGCAAAATAAGCAAATGGCTGTGAGACACGGAACACTAGTTGTGTTGGCAATTATGTTAATAGCATGCTATTAGGCTATGATTCTATATGAGCAATTGGGGAGAAGAAATGCCTTACTGAGAGAGAATGATACAACAGACGTCTGTCTTATTGATATAGCTCCAGAGGAGCTTTCTGCGTAATTACACCCGGCCACTTTTTGGAGGTGGGGGACAGGCTGTGACCATGGGGCAGAGGGGACAGCGGCCCCCAGCGTGTGCCTGCTCTGAGGCAGGGATGCATCGGGACACCCTCAGGATACTTCTGGGAGGGATCGGTTACCTGGTTGTGATGGACTGAGCTTCCACTGAGCTCTTTGATGTGTTGGAGGGTCCTGTAGAAGGGACGTGCCCTGCGTTAGTGGCCAAAGGGACGTGGCAGAGCTCTGGGTCCTCAGCAGGAAACCTGCTGCTTGGTGACTGAACCCAGGGCTTGGTTGCTTGAACCATCGAATGGTTTGGCTTGGAGGGGACCTCAAAGCCCATCCAGTTCCAGTGGTCTGCCAGGGACACCTCCCAGTGGATCAGGGGCTCCAAGCCCCATCCAGCCTGGCCTCGAACCCCTCCAGGGATGGGGCAGCCACAGCTTCCCTGGGTGACATTTTCCAGTCCCTCACTACTCTCATGGTGAAGAAATTCCCCCCTCTGTCTAGTCTAACTCTGCCCTTCTCCAGTTTAAACCCATTGCCGCTCATCCTATCACCACAAGCCTTTGTAAACAGTCCCTCTCCAGCTTTCCTGTAGCCCCTTCAGGTGCTGGAAGGTCGCTGTGAGGTCTCCTTGGAGCCTTCTCTTCTCCAGGCTGAACAACCCCAGCTCTCTCAGCCTGTCCTTGTAGCAGAGGTGCTCCTGCCCTTGGATCATCTTTGTTGCCACCTCCGGATCCATTCTGGCACGGGTGGACAAGGTGCTGAGGGACATGGGTTAGTGATTGATAGGAATGGTTGGCCTCGATGATCTGGTGGGTCTCTTCCAACCCGGTTATTCTATGATTCTGTGATTCTGTGATTCATTGCAATAGTTCCATATCCTTCCTGTGGAAATGTGGTGATGGAAATCATCCATGGGAGCCTCACAGCTTCTTTGGGAAGGTTGGCATGGCCTGGCAGCGACACGGGTGGCCCTGGAGGGTCTGGCGAGGAGCAAGGTGGCTTTGGAGGGGTCGAGATGGGTGGGAGGCTGGAGAGGAGAGCAAGGGGAAGGGCAAGGGTGCTGCTCCCTCCATCCTGCCTGTCTCCCTCGCAGAGCTAAGCCGGCTGCGGCACATCGAATGCAAATGGAGGAAATGCAGTTTGTGGTAAGTGTCCGCTAATAAATAACCTCTGAGTCTTCTCCCTATCAGGCGGTGACATCCTGCATTTCTCTTCCCCGCCGCACCAGCCCAAGACATTTAATGATGTGGTGCTCCTTACGGGATGTGCCGCCCATGCTAAACATCTCCAGCCTTCACAAAATGGTGGGCAGCGCGCCCAGCCCGGCCCCGGCAGCCCCGGCCACAAAGGTTGGTGACGCGCAGCGGCCACGGCGCCGGGCGCAGACCCCTGCTCCGCGCTTGCCCACCAGCGCCGGAGGATTTCATTAACTGCACCGAGTAAAAAATAATCAATTTCAGATGTTCCCAGTGTTTGTGGTAATGGGCTCTCTAACCGTTCTGATTAGCCGAGTGAAATGGAATTTTTCTTTTAAATTACAGCGCGTTGACATTAAATATCGGCAAACTTTGTGTGTGCTGGGGGAGGGGACGGGCTTTTTCCATCCATCCCTGTCCTCCTCCCTCCCTGTCCATCGCTCGCTCATCTTTCCATCACCCCCACCCCAATCGGGCTGAGATTTCCAGGGATTTCTTTCCACTGCCCACCAGACTGGGATTTTTCCTTCCTCTGAGCTTTGTGAAATGCTTCCTGGGGTTTCTGAGGTTATGGGGGGACGTTTTCCCCCTTTTTAGATGTTTTCCATGACATTTTGGGCTGGGATAAGATCTGCCGCCAGCCTGGACTT
Source organism: Piaya cayana (assembly GCA_013389865.1). NCBI lineage: Eukaryota > Metazoa > Chordata > Aves > Cuculiformes > Coccyzidae > Piaya > Piaya cayana. Next base: position 24,142 of record WAAB01005848.1, on the reverse strand, counting down.
CTTCTGCCCTCCTGCTGGTTTCTCACCTCCATCCTCTTGGTCACCCGTGTGGTTTCTCTTTGGTTTTGCCACTCTCCCTGTTTCCTTTTGGCGTCCCGAGCAGCGCAGTCCGCAGTGAAATCGATAGCGAGAGCCGTGGCTCCTTCTTCCTCCTCCACTCTCATACCCACGTCCCCTCCCTGCACCCCTTCTCTTTCCCCAGGGTGAATTTTTTAGCCTCTGAACGAGCCCGCAGCAGCCCCTCCATTACTGATCTTTTTTCCCCCCTTTTTATTTATTTTCCGTGCCTTTCCCCCTCCCCTCTATTCCGCCTCTCGCCGTCGTGCGGCGGTGGCTGCGAGCGGGTGCAGCCCAGCCTGGCTTTGGACTTCTCCATTTGATGAGCTGTCATCCCCCGGCCCCGCGCGGGGATTTGATCAGAGCGCTCTCTCGACCCCGTGGAAGACATTAAACACCCTCCCAGACCCTTTTTGCTGTCTCCATCTCTAAACCTTTCACTCTCCTTTAATGAGAATTTCTCCTAATTATTTCAGTGGCTGCAGCCCAGGGACCGCAGTGTAGTCAGATCCTGATACCGGGACGTGACTGTTATGCTGATAAAGGCAAAAGATCAATAATTTAGGCCCTAGCGTTAATGGCAGAGCTGAGAGCTTAAGTGTCTGTGTTCAGGTTTAGTCCTGAAGGTTCCTGGTGTATTAATGATTTCCAGAGGAATTGCAGCCCCTTCCCCTTTCCTTGTGCTGCCGTTGCTTTTTCACGAGTCCTGTTTTTATTTTATGTTTTGATGGCAGGGGGGGGTGTCACAGTCTTCCTACTCTGCGGCGTTCAGCTTTATTTTCAGGCTGCATCTGAATTGCCCTTAGAGCGATTTATCTGGGGATGTGGTGGTGCATTAGAAAGAAAAGGCAGGGACTGGAGTCTGGGAGTGGAAAACGTCGAAGGGGGAGTGTGAAATTAATCCGTTCCTTTCAGTTTTGCATTGGAGACCGGAGGACGGGGCGATGCCTTGGGCCAGGTTGCACCCAGGAGGATGCTCCGACGTCACCATCCCTGCCTGCTTCCCTGCCCTCGGCCTCTGGGAAGGGTCCTGGCACCTATCAGTGTGCAGCTGGGTTTATCCCAGAGATGTGGAGCTGTTCTGGGGTGAGATGGGAGAATAGGAAACGCGTCAGCCGCAGAGCCCGGTGCCTTGTGCTTCTTTCTTCCCAGCGCTAGGATCCACCTGCGTTCTTGCTTGCTGCTTTTCCTCCCCGAGGCGAGCGCATGAGCCAATCCGTGACCTTCCAGGAGATGTTTGGGGGCCCAGGGTGGAAAGGGTGAAGTTTGAGAGGAGAAGAGAAAGGGGTGGGAAACATTAACCAGCTCTCTTGTGAGTCACAAGCACTTTCCTCCTTGGGGTTTTATTTTTTTTTTAAGCCTGTTAGTACTTGAGGATTCAGGAAATACTGAGTTGATTTGAAAGATGACAAATGATGAAGGGAAATTGGGGGATAAAGACTGTTATTTAGCTACGAGGAGCCCTGGCTGGGAAAGCCTGCTATATACATTAGCTGGTTAATGGAATTTCGCCTGGGTTATCTCCATCCTGATTAGGGAAAAGGGGCTGGGGGTGCATGGGTTTGGTGGCTTTTTGGTCTGTTTGGCACCCGGGGCTGTCCTTTACTGCAAAGGGAACAGCGAGGATCCTCCGGGACTCTCCGGATGATTGCTTCCCCTCTGGCTCAGCACTGAGCTTGCCAGTCCTCTGCTGCTGCCCCCAGCCCTCGGCCTTGGCAGCAACTGGCAGAGCATCCTCTGTCCCCAGCAGTGTCAAGAAGCATCATGTATGTCCTGAGTGCCACAAACCAGACGCTCCAGAGAAGCTGGAAATAACCAATTTGTATTTTCTGAGGATGTCTTAAGTGATGGGGGGAACTTCATCCTTGAGGTTGGTCTTCCCTGAGGATCAGCGTTGCTTTGAGTACACTTTGCTTTCCAAATGCTGCGAATCTTATGTCTCCCAAGACATAGGAACGGTTGGACTCGATGATCCGGTGGGTCTCTTCCAACCTGCTTGTTGTATGATTCTGAGACACATGGAGCTTTGAGGGGAACGGTGACCAAAAATGTGAGTATCCCACTGAAGTGGAAGCTGGCAGGACAGCGAGCACCAGTGAGCTCTTGCTTCCAGCTGCAGAGTGGAGATATCGTCTGGTTTCTTCCCTTTTTCTTTGCCTGCAGCTGACAGGGACGATGTTCTCCTTTTCTTACCCGCGCTGGGCTTGGAACGGCAGAGCAGTCTGGGGCTTGGTGAGCAGCCTTGTAGCTCCACGGTCCAGCTGGCTCCTCCTAGCTGGCTTGCCTTGGCAGGACTAGCCAAAGCATCAATTATTTCAACTTATTGTAGTCACTGAAGTATAGAAATGTAGCCGAGGACATGCAGGGAAAACATCTGGGCAGTGCAGAGGGCTCTCTGGCTTTGATGTGATGGTGTTAGTTTGGGCTAGGAGGGAACAACCGTAAAAGCAGATTTTTTCGAAGAACAAAAAGGTGTTTCCGCAGTGCCTGGTCCCACGCTGGTTACAAAAATACATGTATATGTGTTTGTGTGGATCTGTATGCGAACACTGGTAATCACTTCTATAGAAATGCAAATGTGGAATATTGGGAACATGAGCTGTTGGCCTGGTGGGTAGAGGCTGTTGTTGTTAGAGGTGCTGCGGGGAGGAGAGGAGCCCCATGGTTCTGTTTCTTAGTACAAGGCGGGGACCGCGTGTCCTGATCCCAAAGCCTTTCTTTGATTATTGAAAAAAACCTTGTGGGAAACGTGGTCGCGTGGAACCCAGGGCTGGTTTTTCGGTGTTGCAGGTGATCGTCTCCTGTTATCCAGGCAAGAAACTGGAGCAGCATCTTCAAGGTCACTTCATCTTTCCTTCTTGCTTTTCCTGCTGGGTCTCCATTTCTTCTCCTGTTCCTACCCGAGTGCTTCCCAGTCAGGTTCTGTGCTTACACCCAGGTGTTTGGGTGCCAAATTCCCTTGACATTAGTAGGATCTTCCTTATCCAAAACTGCCTGAGGCGCGTGTCAGATTTGCCAGGTTTGGTTAGGAGTTTTATTTCCCGATGCTCAGGCCTTAGGCTGTGCGGGTTGAGTATTTGCAGAGCTTGTCTCAGCAAACTCTAGGCAGGAGAGGACGTCAAGGACGAATATGAGCAGCTGTGGGTTGTTCTGGCCACCAAACTGGTGGTGAAGCAGGGAAGGATTCCCCAAAGCTCTGCTGATATTTGTTGCGGGTAGCCCTGGGGAGCAGGTATTTGTATCTGGAATGTTAATAGAGAGACTGAATTGAATGGCGTTTGCCGTCGGGGGAGCGCTAAAAACCATTTACGAAAGGAGCCAAGAGAAGATCAGTAGAAACACACACAAACTCTAAAAATCCCAGTGTGACGCCTGAATAATCGGCCGTTTGTCTGGGGAAAGAGATTAATCCAGCCAGGGTTCAGTTTAACAGGATTATTGAGTGTGGGAGGGGGGCAGAGGGAGGGAACGCTCTGGGGTTTTCCGTAGGACTTCAGGCCATGGATCTGTCTCTTCAGATGGCCCCAGCTGGATGGGAAAGCTTCAGGAGTTGGGGTGGCTTTGCTGGATGTCAGTGAGTGAGCTGGTGTGGAACGGTTGGGATTACAGGGCCCTGCCCTCCTCGGGCCTCTCTGGGACAGAGACTGTGCCTGATCGTAGAATCATAGGATGGTTTGAGCCTTTTGATTTGATGGTTTTTGACCTTAAAGATCACCTAATTTCAATCCCCTGTCATGGGCAGGGACACCTCCCACCAGATCAGGTTGATCAAGACCCCATCCAACCTGACTTTGGACACTTCCAGGGATGGAGCATCCACAGCTTCTCTGGGCAACCTGGGCCAGGGCCTCACCACCCTCAACATGAAGAATTTCCTTCTGATGTCTAATCTAAATCTTCCCCCCTTCCAATTTAAAGCCATTCCCCTTCGTCCTGTCACTACAGGCCCTTGTAAAATGTCCCTCCCCAGGTTTCTTGTAGCCCCTTCAGGTACTGGAAAGGCCGCTCTAAGGTCTCCTTGGAGCCTTCTCTTCTCCAGGCTGAACAACCCCAACCCTTTCAGCCTGTCACAGAATCATAGAATCACCAGGTTGGAAGAGACCCACCGGATCATTGAATCCAGCCATTCCTATCTGTCTTTGCAGAAGGCAAGACAGAGACTTGGGGAAGTTTTTAGGAGGGATTTAGACCCTCATCATCCTCTGACGAAGGCCAGCAAGAGACTTTTGGTGGGGCTGGATTGATCATTCAGTATCAAGGGACGGTCCTTCCTCCTGAAGCAGCTGATATTGATGAAAACCTTTTCAATGGGATCATAGCCTAGAAGGTGTTTGGGGACAAGATTGTTTTCTGTCCCTCAGTGCTTGGCTGCCTTGTGGCCCTGATCATCACAGCTCCCCCCTCCTAAGCTCCTTTTGAGGCATTAACGTGCTTTCTTCTTAGAAGAGCTTTTTGCCATTAAGACCAAGGTTGATGCGTAGATGCAAAGGGAGACGGTGCTGCTGCCTCTCTAACATCCTCACAAAGCAGATCACACAAAATAAAGTGAAAGGAGAAATGTTTTCATGGCGTTGCCTGCATTGATGTGGAGCTGGGTAGGAGCGTGTGTCTGTGTCTCTTTGTGTGTGCTTCGTCATATAAAGCAACCACCGCATCTCTCCGGTGTTCCCAGAGAGCTGTTGATGTCTTGTCAGCTGCTGTAATTTCCTCTAAGAGAACCATGTGGGTATTTTGCGTATTTGGTGATCAGAAAGAGAGGCAGGAGAATACAGGTGGGAGGGAAAGTGAGGGGGCAGCTCTGGCTGTCCTGGTGTGTGATGTCCCCTCCCTGTCCTCGCTGGCCTGGGCTCTTCAGCTGAATATTCTATAACCTTGTGGTGGGACCTCTCTTTTCTGGAAGGTGGCAAGTGCACGAGAGCTTCCCTCTTCCTTGCGGGTGATGGTGAGTGTGTTCGAGGAGGGGTGGGATAAGCAGAACTCTTGGTGTTCACGTAAACGAAGTCACTATTTCAGAAAGGCATCATTTTCCTACTTCGCTATTTCCATGCATCTTAATCCACAGATAATTTGTAAAAAGCCTTTATTCCAGCAGCGCTGCCTCTTGTAGACACGTGAGTTATAGAAGAGGTGATGTCTTTCCAGCTGCACTTTCTTCAGCCTGTCCTGCCCTCCGCCGTGCAGCGGGACCCGGGTCCTTTTGTAGGATGCGTTTGCTCCCCATTTCCCCAGCCTTTTGCCCCAGATCCCCTTGCTCCCTCCCCTCTGCGGTTGCTGCTGGCTCCATTTGTTCAGCAGTGCATTCGAGGAGTGGAGAGAGGACACAGCCGCCTGTTCCTGTGCTTGCATGTCCCCAGGGAACGCTGTAGGTATTTTCTTAGGTGCAGCCTGTTCATCTCCAGAAACCCATTGGGAGTGCGGGTATCGATGAGCAGATCTGCCCAGAGGGCTGGAGCTGGTTGCTGGCTGCAGGTGTTACCCCAGAACCACCTTTGGTTTGGAAGGAGGCACGTGCGACAGATCCTCACCAGCGCATCTGGTCCGTCCCAGCAAGACAAGCTGTGTGCACCAGACAGGTGAGAATCCCCCGTCTTTAAAAGATTGCTCTGCAGCAGCCCCTGGAAAAGCCTTGCTGTTATTTAATAGGGATACAGAGGTAGAAGGTACAAGAAGATCCAGGGCTGTTCCAGCACAGACATTCGTTTTCCATCTCTGGCATGTCCTGTGGTTCGTTGTAGCTGCACGTACCCACTGGAGCCCGTTCTCCAGGGATGGCATTTCCCAGCGTAGGCTGGGAACCTTCCTTTGATGAGACAGGGGTGGCTGAGGGCTGCGTGCCAAGGCGAGCAGCCAGGTACAGCCGCCTTTTTCCTACTGTCTGCTCCTTCTTAAGTCACTTAAACAGCAACTAGACTCCAGCAGGCTCTGCAGGAGGTTGGGGCTCTGCTTGTCCCTTGGCTCCCCGTGCCCGGGCTGCGCTGAGCCAGGGATGAATGATTTGGCTCAACAAAGTGTTTAAACACCAGAATTGAAATTAATGTCCCCTCATTGCCGGTGAGGCTGCCAATACATTACAGCGAGCACCTTCCCAAAGTGAAATGAATGTTTGTTTATCCTCATGAAATATACATCAAAACATGTTGGTGGGAGAGGCCACTAACGAGGGAACAGGCTGGTGCTCTGTTAATTCCCTGCTGGGAGTGGATGCTGCTTCCCTTCTCTTTTCTTTCCTCTGTGGGCTTTATTTTTGAAACCTAACCTGTCCGCAGCTGTGTATCCAAAAGCATTAATATGGCTTTAATGAAAACTCCGGTTGATCTGTCCAAAGATATTGATGAGTGGTCCTCAATCGTATTAATCTTCTCGTTGCGGGAGGAAATGAAGGCGCTGAGCGGGACCGTCAGGTGCCACGGGAAGAGGAGGGTGAGCCGGGAGCAGGGACGGTCGCTGCCGCCTCGTCCTGCCCCCGGGGTTCGACCTTTTCCGGGCTTGGGTTGATTTTTCCAATTTTTGGTCCTTTCAGAAGCTGGAAATACACTGACTGCCCCTTGGCTGGACTGTGCATCGCGGTTCCAGGCCGGTATTTAACATTCAAATCATTAAGTTTCCACCAATAAATCCATTACTGTTAATTATAGTGAAGGGGCTAACGATCCATTGACAGTATTCCTCCATCGATTTCCATTCGCGCCGAGTGACTGCCTCGCCTTCAGCCCGTGCCGGGTGCGTTTTGGGGGGTTCCTCAGCTCCCTTGCAGCTTTCGCAGCGGCGCGATGCCCCCGCCATCCCCTTCTCCCCGAGCGCAGGCTGCTCCTCGATAGGCACACGCTGCACTTCTTTATGGCTTATGGCAAACTGCCTTGATTACTTCTACTGTTGTACCCATTATGTGAATTAAATATGTATTCAGTTGCATGCTGCTTGCGTTGTTATTGCAGGGTGACATATGGTAGTGACTCAATTAGAATGAAACTAGCATTAGATAACCCTTCTGATTACATGCATCCCAGCCCGCTCGGCAGCCTGGCTGCTGCCGCCACCGCCGCTGCCGTGCCTGATCTCCTGTTATCAGCGGGCCGTGGGGTTCGTTAGCTGTTAGCATCTCCAGAGGTGGCTGGAGCACAGCAAGAGGAGGGGGTGCAGGATGCGGCCGTGGCCCATGGGTGCAGCTGAGCTGGCCCCGTCACCTCTTGCAGGTGGGAGCAGGAGTGATGCTGGCAGGGCTGCGAGGGTGCTCACCGCGATGCTTTGCGTGCACGCCGGGCATCCCCCGTGGCTGCTCATCACAACCCTCTTTGCCTTTCCTCAGTGGTAGCGCCTGGGTTTTCCAGAGCCCAGAAATGCCCGAGCACGGGGCTGAGTCCCAGCTAGATGCGCTTTGACAGGTAGTGCTGATGAAGCTCGTAGTGTTTGGGGATGTCCTCAAAGCAGCAGCAAAAAGAGCTGATGTTTGGTTTGGTTCACACCTGCTCCTGGCTCTGGTCAGCAGCACCGAGCTTTCTGTAAAGAAAAGGGATCCAACAGCCACTGGTTGTCTTTTCCTGCCACCTCTTCCTCTGTGTCGCTGTGAGAAAGGTCCTGGTGGGAGCTGCGTGTTCTTGGCTCTGCTGGAAGGGTGGAGGTTGCGGGTTTTAGGGCAGGTTGGGTGTCTTTGGCGCTGCTGCCTGCTCCCTAGGGGCTCCCTGGGGGCTCCCTGGGGGCTCCCTGGGACTCTGAGCTGTACCTGGAGGATTTTCTGCTTCCTCAGTTCCCTCCTGCCCTGCACAAAAGTGAAGCTGGAAAGTGTAGGTTTCCTTGCCCCCAGGCATGGCTGTTTCCATCATTTCTGACCATCGGAGGATTCTGCTTTGGACACAAATGGAAGATGCTGCTGGTCCTGCAAGCAGGTCTCCAGCCTTGAATTCTGCAGCAACAACCCTGAGAGGTTTGTGCCTATCCACCGCGTCTCCCCAGAGCTCAGGGAGTAAATACAACAAGTTGGGAGGTCTTCCTCACAACTCCCAAATCCTCCCTTTTCACTTTATAGCTTGGTGAACTGTTTGTCAGCAAATCCTGATGCAAAAGTAAATAGGAAATGGATTAATTATATAAACAGGAATGGATTCTAGAATAAATCTCAGCCTGTGAACCGTTTGCAAATGATTCTCTCCCAGGGCTGCTCTTCGGTCACGCTGTGATCGGTCCCAGTGCATGGTTTCTGCTCTTGTGTTGGGCAAAGGGAGGTTTTTTTTTTTATAAACAGAATAACAGCAGCGCTCAGAGAACAAATAACACGCTTCCTGGTGACAGGGCTTAGCTAAACACAAATTTCATCTGGGTACATACATAGCATTGAGGGGGGTATCTATGAATGGGAAATAATACAGCTCGACCAAAAAAAAAGCATTTATGCATTTTCACACATCAAAGCTCAGAGTTTGGTTTGCGCCTTTCATTGCTCCTTAATTCTTTGTATTTCTATCGCACGTCCCCCGTGTGCGCGTGCCGGTGAGGGGGGTGTGCACGTGGGCCTGCCTGCGTATTATGCTGTCAGACCTCCGCGGGAAGCTTTATTCCTGCTTTTTGCAAGTGGGAAGTTTCTTTTTGCAGCGGAATAAAGGCCCCGGCAGAGGACCGGGAGGCTGTGGCAAAGACAGTTGCTTCTGGAGTCCCGATCCTTTAGCCCGTTGCAACCGGGAGCTCCAATCGCATCAGCGTCCTGCCTGGCTTGGGGTTTTCTGAGCATCTCCGGGGGCGCTCGTAGGATCATATAATCACCATGGGAAGAGACCCACCGGATCATCGAGTCCAACCATTCCCATCAATCACTAACCCATGTCCCTCAGCACCTCGTCCACCCGTCCCTTAAACCCCTCCAGGGAAGGGGAATCAACCCCCTCCCTGGGCAGCCTCTGACACTGCCCAATCACCCTCTCCATGAAAATTTTTTCCTAATGTCCATCCTGACCCTCCCCTGGTGGAGCTTGAGGCCATTCCCTCTCGTCCTGTCCCCTGTCACTGGGGAGAAGAGCCCAGCTCCCTCCTCTCCAAAACCTTCTCGCAGGTAGTTGTAGAGAGCAATGAGGTCTCCCCTCAGCCTCCTCTTCTCCAGGATAAACACCCCCAGCTCTCTCTCTCTGCAGCAAAGCCCTTCTTGTAGAGCAGAGGGCAGGCAGGCTCTGCCCAGCAAACCTGAATGGTGATGGGTGCCACACGAGCCATCTCACCCTGAGGAATCCTGGAGAAGATGCTGAGGAGTCAGTGTCCTCCATCTCTGGCCAAGTTCTCCGAATTTCGGATGCTCGGTGGAGCTGGGGGTTGGTGTTCCTCACGGGTGCCTCCCGCAGGGTGATGCTCTCCTGTGCAAAGACAACACAAGGTTCATTTTCCAACCTTTCTGGTCGCTCAGTGCATTTTCCTCCCTGAGCAGAGATCACAGGGTGAGCTGTGGGGGTGCCGTGGGGCTCTCCGAGCAGGATCCATCCTTTCATTGCTTGCCTTGCGATGATCGCTTGGGTTGCTTTTGCCTAGAAGACCATCAGCTCATAGAAATGACTGAGAGCAGCCAGCGTCAGCCCTTGGCAGGTAAGTAAACAAAGGAGGGAATGGCTTGCTGCTCACTCTTTGTTTTTTTTCCTTTATTTTTTTTCACTTGAAGGAATAATTTCAAGCACACATGGGAGACGCAGGGTGTTGCGACCCCACGCACATCCCTCCCTGGGGCTGGTGGTGGTCCTGCCTGGTGTCAAGCTGGAGAGGCTCAGCTCGATTTCAGAGCACAAATAGACCGGGGAGGCGAATAACTGAGGGACTGTGAGGGCAGTTACCCGCTCCCTGTGTTCTGCGAGGCTTCCAAGTCCTCTGAGCATCCCCTCTGGCCTTCGCACGCCTCCTCCTCTCTTTCAGCTGCTTGCGGGTGCATCCCCACTGCTTTCCATGAGCTGCCTGCTGAGCACAGCCTCACGCCTGCAGGGCTGTCAGGGGCTGTGTATCTCTCCGATTGATTGAGAAAGTTCTTGAGCACATATTATTTTTTTTTTCCCAGTGAAAAACACCACCTGAGCAAGTCCCTGTTTGCCCAGCCCGTGTGCCTCCTGCAGAAGGCAGGTGAGCTGCAAACAGTGACTCAAAATCAACACCAGCCAGCACGGCGCTATCGGGGAGAGGCAAAAATAGTGGAAAAAAAAGCATTTTTCCTGCTTGATTTTCACTTTTTAAAGCGCCAGGTGTTTTTTTAAGGTGTATTATTATTATTATTATTATTATTGTTATTGTTGCCTGAAGTGATTTAGGTGCAGTTCCCCCGCGCCCTCCCCGATGCTGGATGCTGGGGTCACCCGTGCAGCTGCAGAAAGGAGCAGGCAAACCCCAAGCAGCAGCAGCAGCCGCAGCCTGTTAGCAGCTCCAGGGAATTTCACAGGAGTGAAAGGAGATGGAAACCACCGCAAGGCCGCTAAAGCCATAAGCCCGAGTGGATTAGTTAAGTGGATTAGTACTTTCTGACCACGGGCTGGCGTGAAGCAGGTGGGGGTTTGGCTGCTGCTGGGTGCTAGTGGGTTGAATCCCCCATCTCCGAGGGGGAAGAGGCTCCTCTGCATCGGGAGCGAGGGTCTCCTAGCCCTTCGTTTGGCTGGGAAGGAAACTCCTGCCCGTCTCTGCACGTTACACGCCTGCACTTTTTTTCCCCTTTCTCTCTCGCTCGCCTTTTTTTTTTTTTTCCCTTCCTCAAGAAAAACCATAAAATAAACCCCCAGCAGAAAGCAAGCTGTGATACTGTCGGGCCTGGCGTTGATGTTATTTATTTTCCTCAGTTGCTGCTCTGGAAGCCTGGAGTTGACAGAGCGGTTTTGTAGAATAGAAACATTATAGACTGTTACTGTCAGAGTGTTAAATGTGATGGATAGAGAAATAGAGGGGAGGGAGGGGACTTTACACTAGCCATGTCTGCCGGCGAGGGTGCTCATGGGAGAATAAACCATCCGCATATAAGAAATGAATGAGGTAATGTGGCGGGAGGTAATGGACTCTTGCAACAGAGAGATGCGCCTTGCTGGCTGGACTTAACCCTTGCTGTTCCGCTGGCACCGTGGGGCGGGATGGGGGACGTGCCCGGCTAACCCGCAGCCCCAGCGCCCGTCACGTTTGGGACGCTGAGGTGCAGTGGGAAGAGCTGGATTGTCCCCATGGAGCTAGGGCAGAGCCACCCGAGCACCTGCAGCCCCGACTCCGCACAGCGGCGCTTGCCGGGCTTGCCACGGGCATCTTCATGGTGAGCACCAAGAGGTTTGTTCATCACTCGTTAGCAAAGGGGCTTGGGAGGTGCGAAGGATGGATGGACGAGGTGCTGAAGGACATGGGTTAGTGATTGATGGGAATGGTTGGACTCGATGATCCAGTGGGTCTCTTCCAACCTGATTGTTCTATGATTCTATGAAAGGGATGCAGGTGTCGGCCAGCAGCAGCTCGATGGCTCATCTGGGGTCCTGCTGAGGGTGGGTGTGGAGGGTCTAGGGGCTCAGCTGGCACGGTGAGATGCACAGGCTGGAGCAGGGCAGGAGATGTGGTGGCCTTGACCTCACCTTTCCCTTTGTCAGCGGCAGAGGTGCTGGGAAGCCAAGGGGCTTCATCTTCCCTAATGGCTGGTGGTGCAAAGTGTTGAGCTGGGGTCTAGAACCTTTTGGTTATGGTTCTCTGTGTTTCGTACGTAATTTCTCACGTCTGGAGTGACAGTTTGGGTCAGGAGAAGCTGTGGTGGTAGGTGCCTCTCCAGCTCCAGGCTATTCCTGGAGAGAGCGAGCTGCATGCATTGCTGACCTCCTCTTCTGGGCCATGTTGATGGTTTTTCCAGTCACCCATTTAGCTTTCAAATTGTATTTTGAAGCCTGATGAGTGTTTGGTGCTCGGTTCCATCCCTCCTCCTTACAGAGTCTCTCGGTAGCTCCCCTGTGAAGAGACTCCTTGGGCATCATCATCTGCTGCCTGCGGGACCACAGAATTACAGAAGGGTTTGGTTCAGAGTAGGGACCTTCAGAATCGTCCTGTTCCAACCCCCTGACAGGAGCAGGGGCACCTTCCACGAGATCAGGCTGCTCAAAGCCCCGTTGAACCTGGCCTTGGACTCTTCAAATCATGGGGCATCCACAGCTTTACTCTTCCAACCTCTTCCAGTGTCTCACCACCCTCATTGTAAAATATTTAACCCTTATATCTAATCTAAATCTCTTCTCTTTTAGTTTAAAACCATTACCCGTTACCTTGGCACTGCAGGCCCTGGTGAAAAGCCTCTCCATCTTTCTTACGAGGATGATGGGCTTGCAGGGGGTGAGAAGCCTCAGGGTGAGGGGCAGCCTGGACGTGGGGCGTCGTGCAGCCCTGGCAGCTCTCCCTGCTCCTTCCCTTCACGCTTCGCTAGGCGTCCGGCCTGGCTGCGCGAAGTTTGCCGTAGTCAGTGTGTGTGAGTAATTAAATTACTTCCTTGTGCATTTTACCCTCGCTGACTTTTACCCACCATCTTATCTCCAGCTCATGGAGCTTCGTTCACACATCCTTGGAGGAGCAGCCCAGCCTCCGCGAGTCCTTGCTGACCCCCGTTGCTCATATTCTCCTCAAACTTCATGCTCTTAAGCAGTGATGGGCAAGCCTTCTGCACCTTGTTGAAAAAGACGTTTATTATTACTCTCTTTCATCTCTTAACTGGCTTTAGTCGTTGCTTTTTTGCTGGAAGAAGAGTGAAATTTGCCAGCAGATGAAACTTTGGGGGATTCCGAACCACGGCAGCTGAGCTTTGTGGCTCCTGTTACTGGGTGCGCAGCAATTGTAATAGATTAGCGAGGTACGTTTTCTCCTTCCTTACGGGCACTAGGAGTTAATCTCGGTGGTATCGTGTCCATCTCAAGGCTTTATCCTATCTATTTATCATCTTAGCCGCTGCTGAAGTGAGACTCACAAGTCGGTGAGTCTGTGGCTCATCTCACTCCATTTTTTAAAAATAGGGTATGACACTTTGTGTCCTCCAGTGTAATGAGAGATTGAGCTGCTAATGAAAATATGCAATCATTTTATTTCTGAGTCCCTGCAGAACTCTTAGGCAGGTATTAGCTGGTCCTGGTGACTCCTCATTTTTCATTTTCCAAACGTGCTTTAACATCGCTTCTTCTGACATCTCAATCTCTGATTGAGCCTCATCTTTGCCTCCTGAAAGATGCCCGCGGTCAGGGAAAGCGTGGTGTTGCTGAGGGCTGAGGGCTACCCTGTGTCCTCGCACCCTGTGGCCACCACCACAGCAGCTCCTGCAGGGATGGTCCGAGGTCCGGGCTTTACTGCAGGGCTCACGACAAAACTCATCCTCGTCTTGGTTTGTGAGCTCCCGGCTAGTTAAAAATTGCAGCTGATTAAAGCATCAACCGTTTGTGGAATGGTGGAATTTCCTCGTATTCACCTGCTCTGTCTTTTGGGGTCCGGGTCAGAGATTGTAGGAATTCAATGAGAATCCCCAGAACCTTTGTGTCCAGCAGGCGTGCGGGTGCTCTGACTCCAACCTCTGAAACTGCGGATGCTGGTACTCGACCTACTCCAGCCCTCAGACAGTCTCGGAGAGGCAGGAGGAGCCACTCTCAAACCAAAACCTTTTTCTTGTTAAAAATCATCAGCGAGACATCACCGATAGAGAACCCTGCCTGCCCTGGGGAGCTGCGGGGACGGCGGCAGCCGCTCTCCTCGCTGGCACCGTGCAAACCGGTCCACAAATCCCACGGGTTGTTTTTCATTTTGTGCTCCAAATGAGCTCGATTTGGTAAAAGGCTCCGTCGCAGCACGTCACAGGTAATTTATTCCCGGGTGCTGTAATCTGAGGGAAAGCAGAGCGAGGGAGCTCCAGTCACAGCCCTGCGCACACGCAAAAAGTTAAGTATTCCTGCTTTCGCTGACAGTACAAAGGTGTCATATACGAGAAGGATTGACACAGACCAAAGGGTCTTGTGGGAAATATGATAATAACTATAAAGAAGACAGATTATTCCCCAGTTGCCAACATTCAAACCTTTTTACAGTCAGTTCAAACATATAAAACTTTATTGCTGTAGCAGAAAGGGGAACAATTTCTGGTTGCACAGCTTTCCCAGGGCTGGGTTTATACTGTCTGTGTTATTGCTCTATAGTGGCATTTTAAAGTTTATTGAACAAGACTTTTACAATTGAAGGAAGTATATAAAACTGTAAATTTATTAGATTTTTCAGGATAAGTGCCCTTTCTAGTTGTGCTCAAGAATTCGGAGCTCCGAGAAACCGCTAGTTACAAGACTTATTAATATTAAAGACTGAGAGAGCGCACATTTTATACCTTAACTGATCTAAAAAATAATATTATGATATTACTGAAAATCCGAGCTGTCACCGAGCAGGGTGCGTAGAACGTTTGTATGGTTTGTGTATGTATAAATAGTCTGAATGCGTGTGTGGATCCGTAATGTGTGCGCCTGCCTCTGCCTCGCGGGGGGGGTGCGCACACGCGCCCTGCGCACACGCGATCCCTTCGTAAACACGCGCGTGTGTGTTTGAGCACAAGTGTGGATCCAAATCGATGTGTTCCTAGACAGTATTTTATGTTCAGATGGATTTTTTTTTTTCCTTATGTTGTGCAATGCCTTCTAATATGGAGTCACATGTGTAGGTGATGTGGAAATACAATTAAAATAAATGGCTTTTAATTGGGGTGGGGAAGATTTAGATGAGGCATTGGGAAGAAATTATTCGCAATGAGAGTAAGGAGGCTCTGACACAGGTTGCCCAGGGAAGTGGTGGCTGCCCCATCCCTGGAAGTGTCCAAGGCCGGGGTGGTAGGGGCTCGGAGCAACAACGGGAGGTGTCCGTGCTCGTGGTTGGGTGTTGGAAGAGGATGGGCTGCGAGATCCCTTCCAACTCAAACCATTCCAAGATTCCATGATGAATAGGNGGCAAGCCTTCCGCACCTTGTTGAAAAAGACGTTTATTATTACTCTCTTTCATCTCTTAACTGGCTTTAGTCGTTGCTTTTTTGCTGGAAGAAGAGTGAAATTTGCCAGCAGATGAAACTTTGGGGGATTCCGAACCACGGCAGCTGAGCTTTGTGGCTCCTGTTACTGGGTGCGCAGCAATTGTAATAGATTAGCGAGGTACGTTTTCTCCTTCCTTACGGGCACTAGGAGTTAATCTCGGTGGTATCGTGTCCATCTCAAGGCTTTATCCTATCTATTTATCATCTTAGCCGCTGCTGAAGTGAGACTCACAAGTCGGTGAGTCTGTGGCTCATCTCACTCCATTTTTTAAAAATAGGGTATGACACTTTGTGTCCTCCAGTGTAATGAGAGATTGAGCTGCTAATGAAAATATGCAATCATTTTATTTCTGAGTCCCTGCAGAACTCTTAGGCAGGTATTAGCTGGTCCTGGTGACTCCTCATTTTTCATTTTCCAAACGTGCTTTAACATCACTTCTTCTGACATCTCAATCTCTGATTGAGCCTCATCTTTGCCTCCTGAAAGATGCCCGCGGTCAGGGATCGCGTGGTGTTGCTGAGGGCTACCCCGTGTCCTCGCACCCTGTGGCCACCACCACAGCAGCTCCTGCAGGGATGGTCCGAGGTCTGGGCTTTACTGCAGGGCTCATGACAAAACTCATCCTCATCTTGGTTTGTGAGCTCCTGGCTAGTTAAAAATTGCAGCTGATTAAAGCATCAACCGTTTGTGGAATGGATGCGTTTGTGGAATTTCCTCGTATTCACCTGCTCTGTCTTTTGGGGTCCGGGTCAGAGATTGTAGGAATTCAATGAGAATCCCCAGAACCTTTGTGTCCAGCAGGCGTGCGGGTGCTCTCACTCCAAGCACTGAAACTCTGGGTGCTGGTACTCTACCTACTCCAGCCCTCAGACAGTCTCGGAGAGGCAGGAGGAGCCACTCTCAAACCAAAACCTTTTTCTTGTTAAAAATCATCAGCGAGACGTCACCGATAGAGGACCCTGCCTGCCCTGGGGAGCTGCGGGGACGGCGGCAGCCGCTCTCCTCGCTGGCACCGTGCAAACCGGTCCACAAATCCCACGGGTTGTTTTTCATTTTGTGCTCCAAATGAGCTCGATTTGGTAAAAGGCTCCGTCGCAGCACGTCACAGGTAATTTATTCCCGGGTGCTGTAATCTGAGGGAAAGCAGAGCGAGGGAGCTCCAGTCACAGCCCTGCGCACACGCAAAAAGTTAAGTATTCCTGCTTTCGCTGACAGTACAAAGGTGTCATATACGAGAAGGATTGACACAGACCAAAGGGTCTTGTGGGAAATATGATAATAACTATAAAGAAGACAGATTATTCCCCAGTTGCCAACATTCAAACCTTTTTACAGTCAGTTCAAACATATAAAACTTTATTGCTGTAGCAGAAAGGGGAACAATTTCTGGTTGCACAGCTTTCCCAGGGCTGGGTTTATACTGTCTGTGTTATTGCTCTATAGTGGCATTTTAAAGTTTATTGAACAAGACTTTTACAATTGAAGGAAGTATATAAAACTGTAAATTTATTAGATTTTTCAGGATAAGTGCCCTTTCTAGTTGTGCTCAAGAATTCGGAGCTCCGAGAAACCGCTAGTTACAAGACTTATTAATATTAAAGACTGAGAGAGCGCACATTTTATACCTTAACTGATCTAAAAAATAATATTATGATATTACTGAAAATCCGAGCTGTCACCGAGCAGGGTGCGTAGAACGTTTGTATGGTTTGTGTATGTATAAATAGTCTGAATGCGTGTGTGGATCCGTAATGTGTGCGCCTGCCTCTGCCTCGCGGGGGGGGTGCGCACACGCGCCCTGCGCACACGCGATCCCTTCGTAAACACGCGCGTGTGTGTTTGAGCACAAGTGTGGATCCAAATCGATGTGTTCCTAGACAGTATTTTATGTTCAGATGGATTTTTTTTTTCTTATGTTGTGCAGTGTCTTCAAATATGGAGTCACATGTGTAGGTGATGTGGAAATACAATTAAAATAAATGGCTTTTAATTGGGGTGGGGAAGATTTAGATGAGGCATTGGGAAGAAATTATTCGCAATGAGAGTAAGGAGGCTCTGACACAGGTTGCCCAGGGAAGTGGTGGCTGCCCCATCCCTGGAAGTGTCCAAGGCCGGGGTGGTAGGGGCTCGGAGCAACAACGGGAGGTGTCCGTGCTCGTGGTTGGGTGTTGGAAGAGGATGGGCTGCGAGATCCCTTCCAACTCAAACCATTCCAAGATTCCGTGATCAATAGGGTGCCTGGGTACACGTGATGCTCAATTATTTGGGTTGATCCCAAGCTTCTCTGTGCAGCTCATGCATGGCCACCTCCAGTACGTAAACTACACAATTTGTGCCATGTTCACCATTCATCTGATATTTTGTCCCTACAACCAGCCAGCACACAGGGTGGCATGTTCCAGGGGCCGGCTGCCTGCCCCCGTCCCCTGCTTTCTCCTGAGGGCTGGAGCCGAGTAGCACTGATTGTAAATTTGCAGGGACTGGATTCTCTGGTCGGCACGTTGGCTCAGGGCTGCTTATGCAGCAAAACCAGACATCAGTGCTGCCAGAGACAGCCCTCGGAGAGCTCATCCCGCGTACGAGCCGGGGGAAACCTGCTTTGCAGGGGTCTCTGCTGGAGGGGGTTTTTATTATCAGCTTTGGGGTAATTTCACCTAAAGATGTGACTCAAAGCAACTGATAGATCTGCTTTTCTGCCCGCGGCGTGTGGAGCGTCTCCACCCACCTTGGTGGCCGTGAGGACATCTAAGAGGGTTTGTTCTGGGTAGGGATGACCACGGGGACAAAAGGTCTCCTGAAGGGCCCCTCACCAGGGCTGGGGACTGGGAACAGATGCCCCAGCTCAAGGGAGAGGGAGGAGAGCCTTCTGCACAAGTCGATATCTTCAGCTTGCAAGGGGCAGTGGGTTTGGAGGCTGAGCAGGAGCAGGCAGGAGCACCACGAACCAGCAGTAAAGGCGAGGAAGTCAATAAGCCCTGAATCTTTTATGAGACCTTGGATATTCTGATCACAGCTCTGCCGGCACCGAGATAGGAATACAGATTATCAGAGAAAGCGTCCGTGACTTGAAGCTCTGTCCGGAGCCCTCCTAAGGTTTTTAGCTTGCCTTCCATATTAACATCTTGCTGTTGGGTTTTGGGGGAACGTTCCCCTTTTTCTCCTGCTTTTTTACCTGCAGAGGAACGGAGCTCAGATGTGATTGCTGGGAGCCGGGGCTGGCTGGAGAAGAAAGTGGGAAGAAGGTTAGTGCAGCTGATGGGGCTAAGAGCTTTATCCCTGCATATTGTTAATAACAAAACCGAGCAGCAATACTGCATGCCACGAGTCGGAAGAAAGGGAAAAGCCCTTGGATCTCTTGTAATCCTGCATTGCGCAGCGGTGCTGGAATTGCAAGGGTTCTCACTGAATTCATATGGGTTTGGAGAGAAAAGAAGAAGGGAGGAAAAGAAGGAGGATGGGGAGGAAAAAAAAAGCTAGAAAAAAAGACCCCTGCGCTGAGATGAATTTATGCCTAAGCTTGTCTTGGGAATGCAAATGTGTTTAAGGCTCTCTGAGCTAAACCACCCCTTTTGGGAAGAGGGAGGGGGGAAAGGGGGGAAAAAAATAGAAGTATGACACAGAGGGGACACCAGGAGAATGTGAAATGAGGGTTTGCATCCCCTCCTCCTGCACCCTGCCTGCTGCTGAGCTGGCGCGCGGGCAGGCAGCGAGCAGACCTCGGGATGCTGCACGGAGGGGACCCATCCTTCTGCCTCCATCCCCCCAGAGAGGAGCGTGGAGGGGACCCCGGCGTGTGGGTCTGTGCAGTCTGGGGGGACCCATCCTGCCTCCATCCCCCCATNCCCGCAAAGAGGAGCATGGAGGGGACCCCGGCATGTGGGTCTGCGCTGTCTGGGGGGAACCATCCTGCTGCCTCCATCCCTGCAGAGAGGAGCGTGGAGGGGACCCCGGTGTGTGGGTCTGCGCTGTCTGGGGGGATCCATCCTTCTGCCTCCATCCCCACAGAGAGGAGCGTGCAGGAGCCTCCCTGGGCACCCTCTGGCTCTGTGCTCCCTCCAGCCTGGCCGTAGGCACATCAAGGGTGATGTGGCCGCACCGGTGCCACCGCTACCCCGTGCCTGTTTTCCAGCTGCGGAGACAAGGAGGGTGCTGCCCGCCTGCTCTCCGCTGGCCCCGCAGGTCAGGGCTCTCCCAGCGCTGCAGGGACACTCGCTCAGGGGTCTGCAAAATGGAGAGGAGGAGGGCAGCGTGGAGAGGAGAGAAGCAGCCGCAAGCGGGAGGGAGGAGGGATGCAGGAGGAGATGAGAACCCTCTGCCAATTGGGCAGTTGTGTCTGTTGTCTGGAGGCTGCTGCTAACCACTCGTTACAATTAAAATGAAGTGTCCGTCAGCGGCTATCTTCGCTGTGTGGCCCATATGTTTCTGAGCTGATACTGTCCGGATTATTCTGTTTGGGAGAACGATAACGGCTGTTTATAACCTTGGCAAAGACTGAGCCCTAATCAGGCTGGAGCACATTTTCACCGACTGGCTGATAACGGGCTGTTAGCTGCCTTATCGCTGGGGAGAGATAGTCCAAAATAAGCAGATCTGCGAGCACAGGAGCCCAACCAAGAGGCACATACTCTGGCCTGGCCTTTATTTTTAGATGCTCTTTTCTTTTTCTTCTTTTTTTTTTTTTCTTCCTTCCCTTTCCTGGCTGATTTCAAAGAGAAAGGGGGATTATTTCAGCAGAAGGGGAGGGAGGCTACAGGCTTTGTTCACATCAGTAAATGGGATGGCAAGAAAGGGATGCAAAAATAACAGAGGGGGGTTGTTCTGCTTTCCATGTGCCCCCTGCCCTGTTACCCCCTGCCCCCCCAATCCCATGGGGTACATACAAGCATCTCCGTCTTTGGGAAGAAGAGTGAAGTGTGTCAGTGCTCCCCTGCACCATCCCTCCTTCCCTTGCTTTCTGCCTGCTCTGTCCTCTTTTCTCTGCGCTGACGCTGAAATGGGGCAAGGGGCTGGTTTTGGGCTGGAATTGGTTTTGTGTGGACGAAAGGCATTTTGAAGGAGGGCAGTTCTGCGGAATTTGCTCCCTAAAATGGGGTTTGCATGGAGAAGAGGATGCGTGGCAGTGAGGCCTGGGTGTTGCAGACACCACATGGGGCCAGAGCATCTTAAATCATGTGTTCCTGCTTACCTAACAAGCCCGGTTTCCCTGAAGGAAGCCTCTCAGTGAGGGTGGTTGGAGCATCTTCCCAGTCCGTGCACTGGTACTCGGCTGCTCCTGGCTGGGTTAACCCGGTGCTGTTCTCGTGCAGGTTTGTGATCCTGCCTTTGCCCCCCTCTTCCTCGGCACAGCCCAAGTCTTGCTCCATTGCGCCCGCGTCTTCTCTCTCGAATCTTCCAGTGGAAATGGTCCAGATCTCCTGGTGCTGCTCCTCCCTTCGCTGCTCAGGCTCCGTACTCTGCCTTGAAGTCTCAGGCAGGTGTTCAAATAAATAATGCAGCTAAAAATACCTTTTGGCAGCAGCTGGGAGTTGTTGCGAGCGGCACTGCCGGAGTGGTGGGAATACAGCATCCCGGCTCTGCAGGCAGGTGTGTCTGCACGCTCTGGAAAAGCAAGAGCAAGCGCGGTGGGGACAGGGCCTGCCTGCCTCCTGGCTCTGCTGTGGCTCTGCTGACAAGCCGAGGCAGCGATCCTGTCCGCTCCGGCGTCGACGCAGGTGCTGCCTTCACCAGGTTGGCTGGTGGTGGAAGGATGCTCCTGAGGGGCCCTGCCAGCTGCACCCTGCCTCGCGGAGCAGTGCCGCCCCGTGCTCCGGCTACACCAGCAGGCGTCAGGAATTGCTCTGCGCCGTGGCAGCATCTCAACCCCTTTCCCCTTTGGGGAGGGCTTTTTTGCAGGCTGGATCACACTGATGCCTCCAGGGAAGGATGCCAAACCCTTCCTGGCCACCCCGGTGCTCTAAAAGCACTCGGCACCTCAGGCTTTCAATCCACTTGCTGAGACCGGCTGGTTTAAAGTCTCCTGGAAAACCCTTCTGTTGCCTGCCCTTTCCTGGGAAGTTGTCCCAGCCGAAGGCAGCTCCTGGTGGCTTTTGCCCCCTCCTTGCACCTTCCTGCGCTTGGACCCAAGAGCCCAGTCCCCGTGGGTGCAGAGGGCTCCATCTCTACCAAGCGCTCATCTCCTGTCTCTGCTTGGAGACCTTTTGAGAACTCCCCTGGCAGCAAATTGTCAGACAACAGATTTAATTATTACAGCAGGAACGTTGCTGGAGGCAGAACATCCTTCTGTTGACCACAAACAAAACTGACCTTGGTTTCCTCTCACCCATCTGATAGCAAACTCCTTGCTGCGGGTCAGAGCTGCTGCCAGTCGGATGCGCAGAAGAGGAGAGCTGCTAGGCTGCTTCTCTCCCGTGTCTGTGTGTTTTGGAGAGTGTTGACCACCTTCTGCGCCAGCTGTGGGCCTTTCAGTGCATCGTCCTTGTGCGCCTCAGCTTGGAGAGCCAAGTGGCTCCTTACTGAGTCCCCAGGCAGTCATGATGGAGAGCAAGGAGAGCAGCTGGGGAGCCGGGATGTTCCTGAGGTTCGCGCTGCTCTGCACACACTGAGACAGGGTCCTGCTCGTAGGGCTGGCCAGAAACCGTGACAGCCCTTCAGTACTGGGAGCCCTTCTTCACCCTCCCTCTCCAGGAGCAGGAGAAGGTGCTGGTAGGGCTGGTGTGGTGGCCCAGGGGTGATCTGGGCATTGCTCAAGTCCTGCAGTGCTGCTGCCTCATTGCAGCCTTGGCCACAACTCCCTTTGAGGTCTGAAAAGATGAAGCCGGACGGTGTGCTGGAAAACCTTCCTGGCTCCGAGGGAGATGATACCTAGGAATTACTGGCTGCTTCTCCGTGCTTTTTGGGGTATATTTTGTCTGGTTTAGCAGCAGAAGTGCAAGCACAGTGTGAAATCATCTAAGGGCTGGACAGGTTTTGGAGTGGAAACATGGTCCAGCTGTGGTGTGGTGGTCAGGCCACCGTATGGTGGACCAGCTGTCATGGTATCACCTATCAGAGAAGAGCAAC
>WAAB01005847.1:5862-22265 GCA_013389865.1 Piaya cayana | reverse complement strand
TAAATGAAAGAAAATTGTTGGGTTTGTTGTTAAAAAAGTATAACAGTAACGGAATTTTGATTTAGTTGACTCAAAAATTATATTTCTATTACCCTGGACTTGAAAGAGTATGTCAGTGAACTCATTGCAATATAGGACACAAATCACAATAGTTTTTCATCCTCCAGGGGCAATTTGTTCTGAATAAAGCAACTTTGTGTTTTACAACTTGTCTGCAAATCCTCCATGATTTAGGCTGTTATTTGTATATTTTGGACATCAGGGGTTTCTATATATGGAAGCAATATTCATAGTGCCTGCGTAGTATTACCTCTAAGCTAGTCTCCCAAGAAAAAAATGGGTGCTTAGAGGCGTGATTCGCATGACATGTTTTAGGCAAAGACATTAGAAAATCTCAAACCATTCTATGGACACCACTGGCAACTTCATCTAGTCCCACAACTGGAGGATCTAGAGTGACTAGCAGACCTCTTGACATCTGGAAAAATGAATCCCTGATTGGATCATTATCCAAACAAAGTAATCCTGCTCTTTATGTTGTTTGTAGGAGAGACGTCCTTAGAGAGTGATATTCCTATCCCCACAGTAAGAATCATTCTAGCAAAGGAAGAGCTCAGGTCCAGCTAGTCTAAGACAGAAATTGTGGTTCTTAACATCTCCCCTAGGCTATAAAGAGGTTGTCTTGAGCAACTCAAGGTTAATTATGCACTACTCCATGATATCTCCCCTCCTGACTGTAATAGTTAGTTGGTTTTAGTATGAAAGTATCAACTGTGTCTCTACAACAGGCTAAAGCCAAAAAAGCAGCAGGACAAGAGAGTGGTCCAGGGAATACCACATTTTACGTGTATTTTTCTTATGCATGAATCCCCAGGGTTTAATGTTCGTGAGTACCATAGACAGGAAACACAAATATTTGATCTTACCAGCTATTTTTGGTCTTTTGCCTCAAGATCTGATTTTTCCCTCGCTTTTTCATGGTTCATATACGTAGGATCCTTTTTAAGTTGGAAAGCTATTTCAGGGAGTTATTTCATTTTTTGTTTGTTTTCATTTTGCGATCGAAATTATCTTTCAGTTAGGTCAGGAATAAGCAACTTCTATTCAGATTGAAATTTAGAATTCTCAAGAATATCAATTCATCCTAAGATCTAACTGAAGTGTCCTCTGATTGAGGGACTTGTATATGAATAAGTACACAGGCCCATTAGCACATTGGTATATTATGACAGAAGTAGCTTCTGCCCACCTGGTTTGCGCACATAACTGGTAATAATTCAGAACACAAACATAATCACAACTCACCAAAAAAGGGTGTATTTTTCTTGTCATTGTAAAAGATTAACAGAGACTGAAGCATAACTTCAGTTTCCAAAATGTGACACTGTGTGACTGGTTCAAACTAAATTGTATTCTGAAGTTGTATTTTGAAGTTGTTGTTCTGAAGTTTTGTTCTCAAGGACTTGATGAATTCCTCTAAATGGCTCCATGGAAGTGAAAAAAATAGAGATAATTGAAAACAAATTGAGCTCTTGATTTGAAAAAGTTGAAGAGAGATTTCAATCTGTTCTTGTAGGTATGTATTTCATATTTCTCTGTATAGATCCACATTTGTGCTACTCTTAAATCTTCTATATAGTTCTGACTTAACCATTAATTAATAAGGTCATAATGCAAGAAACAATGTTTACTTATATTTTCGCACTGCTTTAAATTTTCCATCATATTTATTACTGGACTCAATGGCAAAAGTAAATTTTCCCACAGATAAAGGAAAATTACAGGCCTTTATTATAATCCCAAGATGTCTGTTTTAGTGAATTGCAGAGACCTGTGCCAGACCAAGACCTCCTTACACAACATGCTGTATTGCACAATAAAGTCTGTTCTTCCTAGTGCTTAATGACTACTCAATACCAGTGGACAAGGAAATAGATACAGAGGAAAAGTGATTTACATAGAGAGTAGGAAAGTAGAGTTTAAGACCAACTCTTGCCTGTGCGCTTTCCACAAGAAGAAATTGCATTAGTTGAATAAAATTAGAAGCTAAGGCAATGGACTTTTAGAACAAGGTTGCTCCTTATTTGATCATAAAATTCTTCTTCAGTCTTCCTCATATTTAATGCCTAATTGTCTTTTCAGTTTCACAGATTATAGACATATTCAAAATATTTCTCTTTCTCTACTAACTTTTGATCCCTACAATTGTCTAACCAACCGCAGATCTTCCTCTGAAAGTGCCACAATACAGATAAATTTTGAATAAATTAACTGTCTGATACAAGCGTGCTTTCAGGCATCACAAACAACATGGCGCATTTCAATTCAGTAACTCAACTGTTGGAGTATTCACTCAAGATGTACAAACACTTTGGCTGAGAAAATATGAACCTTTCTTGATCAGCACGAATTTTCTAACCACTGAAATTCTTGACAGCCTTTAAAGCAGAATCTTTGCAGACCTTCCAGTGAATTTGCTTCACTGTGCACTGAATACATAAAATTAACTAGATACAGGAGAAAAAAAGTGATTTTGATACTATATATCCACCTGGTTACCTTTCCTCCTACTGGAACCACATTGTCTAAAGACCAGGAGTTAGTTCCAACCTGAATATCAATGTACTGAATCCTGTTCTGCATTGCCTGTGTTCCCTAAGCCTTTAGCTCTTTTCTCAGCTAATGAAAAACAGACAAACTCTCGTATAGTCAGAGGATCTTGGCTGATGAACAATAGTGCCTAGGGTAGTAAGTGTTGTGTATATCCTAGGTCTCCTTCTGACACCAGTTCATAAAAACTAAGGGCTTGATTCAGCTGATCAGGTGTAGACATCTTGTGTTGGCATTGTTCTTTAAGTGCCCTGACAGGGCGGAGTTGGGAAATTCACAAAACTGGTGAATGACTCTGTTGTGTTATGTTAATAAAGTGGTTTGCAGGTGGGGGCAGGAGTTTTTCAGGCTGGCGGCAGAGAGATTTGGGATGGGCGGTTGCCAGGAGAGGCTGGTTGCTAGGGCCGAGTGACCCATGAGAGTTTACCTGATGTTTTGACCTGCTTGCCCTCTATGAATGACTGAACCCTAAATAAAGGGGACTTCATTTGAAATCATATTGATTCATATTGAAGTTCACTGGCCCCCGCCGCTTTAATCTTGTGCCTTTTTGGACTTTGCGGGTCACCATGTGTAGCCTCCACATCTGATCCCAGAGTGAATGGATATACATTGTAGATCATCTGCTGTATTTGCCAGCCCCCTGTGGGTGACTCACATACCCCATGGCATCTCACAGCAAGGGTGCATTCACAGCTGCAGTTGAATAGTTTCTATTTAACCTTCAATTTTTAAATCAAGTTGTTGCTTTTAGCCCTAGAGCATGCTGTGTTCAAATCCCAGAAGTTTAACTAAAGGGTATTTCTCGGACTTGGATACCAACCTAAGAGTTCTTTGACTGATGAAATCAGATTACGTCCAGTGGCTCTCATGAAACAATGTCAAAGTACATCAGTTGAGGATCTGATCCACTAGTAACACGTAAAAACAAGAGCAAAACTTGCTTTGAATCAAAGGTGCTGGCACCTCATTTCTGACCGTTAGCGTAACAGCATACTCTTACACTTGACTAGCAGAAACTTGAGATAAAGGAACCTTTTTTATTTCAGGAGATTAATGACATTTCAGAATAAAAATAATGGCAGACTTTGGTTAGACTCTACCATTTCAATATTTTTGCTTATTCTGTACCTTTAAGGAAGTATTACTACAGATAGTCATTGTAGGCATTGGTGGCCAGAAGCCAGTGAAGTGAGATGGAACATAGGAACAACAGAATAACTTGAAATAAGAACTACTGAAGTCACACGGGAAGGTTTTAACAAGAATTGATTCAGCTTTACTCATCTGAAATACTCTCTTCTTTCCTTTTTTTTTTTTTTTTGATACATTACTCTCCTACAAATAAAACATCATCCCCAAATTATCAGGAAGGGTTTAGCTTGCTGATTAATGAGCTGACACTGCTCAAAAGAGTAATTGTCAGGTGATTCATTTGAAAAAAAAAAGGAAAGAAAAAGCACTAGAAGAGATGTTTCAAATGCTTTTCAGCTCCTCTTTTATTTGGGATTCAAGAGGGTTGCTGACTTTGCCACCTGTGTGCTGGGAGTAAAGCAGAGAAAGGAGGGGAAATGCAATTCTCAGAACACAAATGGAGCATTTTGATATGAAGATTAAATGCTTCTTTTGCGGGAGATAGGACACCTGATAGTACAAATCACAATAACTCCATTAAATAAATCTGACCCTCTTCTTTCACTATTCCATTTTTCTCCATGGTGCCCTCTAACTGGTTCTGGAATAGTCATGTTGTGCTCACATATATATTCTTCTTTGATAGATTTTCCATCCCTTCGTACAAGCTACTGCTGGGAGGGATGTTTTCCTTTCATAGCTCAGGCTCTCCCAGTCTATGTTATTGGCTGTTTTCCTTTGTTTTTAAGCTGGTAGTCTGGCATAGCTAAAATGCCAGATTTGCACATAAATAAAATCCATACATAGTGGAATGAGCTGTTGGTACTGGCTGTATGAAACAAAGGCCCAAAACGAAAAGATTGAAATTCTGCATTGCAGAACTCTCAGCATTTTTTTCAGATGAAACGTGACATTGACTCATAAGATGGAAGGGGACACATGTAACTGGGGTAGTACCACACTGGATAAAGGGAGATGAGAACACAGACCTACTGAGTGCTAGTAGAAACTATTGTTATATAAAAACTGCTCTTTTTGATACACAGAAGATTCAAGGTAAAGCAGCGTGCAAAATAGTGCTCTCTACTTAAGACCTTAATGTTGCTGCCTAAGCAGCCAGGGTTAGTTTATTCTTTTTTTCTGTTGTGATGCTGCCTGCCTACGTTCCTTCATTTGTCTTTGCACATTGATTTCTTACAGGTAGTGCTTTTCTCCATATTTGGATGAATTTCACTTGTCGCGTCTCCTGTCTGTGAGTTCGACGAGTGTCGCTGGTCTGACAGTGGAGCTCAGCCAGCAAATGGGCGAGTGATTAAGAAGCTCTGAGTAAGGACATGATGAATTGTACTATGTGAAGAATTTATAATACCACCTGTGAGGTCTGAGAGTAAGCAGAGGAGCTGAGAGTGATCATGCTTAAGATCACCAGCTGTGTTGCCAGTAACCCAAGGGAACATAGATGATTCTGTAGCTTCCACTTGCTCATTCCTTTTCCTTTAAAAAACTGTACAAATACACCTGTGGTTCTCGAACCATAAACAAAGATATTCAGCCAATGTAAAGAAATGTCACTTTAATTAAGTGCTACAGTGGCTGTGGTCTCTGTACAGCTATTATTTAATACATGAATAAAGCAAGGTAAGTATATAACCCATGTTCACAAGTCAGTTTCCTAATGAGATATAATTTCATAACTGTCTTCTCTTCAGCTACTTAGATTGTGATAAAATTCCTTAGAAACTTCAATAACAGAGCAAGTACCTAAATAGAGCTTGTACAGTTATAGACAGACACACAAGAAAGTTGTGCCAGGGGTGTGGAAGAGGAGGAACAATGCAGTGAACTTATCAAGTACTTGTTGAGGAATGCAGCACCGTTCATGGGGAGGGAAATAAAGACACTCCCACTGCTCTCTTGAATCCAGATTTTGCTTTGTCAGACTTAGACTCGGGTATAATTAACAGGATCCTGAAATTTGTATGACAGGCTTTTTTCCTTCATATGAAAAGTAGACACGGAAACGAGTCCTGTGAAGAAAATGGGGTGAAATTCCATTGCCATTTAAGTTAACAATGAAACTCCCACTGATTCCTGTAGATCAGATTATCTTCCTTGAATTCTTGTGCTTTATCCCAATGATGTGATTGAGGACAAAGCGAGCAGAATATCAATGCCTCATTTTATAACCAAACAAATTTTGGCTGCCATGGCAGCTACTTTTTTTACCTGCTCATCAAGCAGAGGGCAGACAGAGGAGCCAGCAGACTTCAGGGAACTGACCTGTGGCTCATCCTTGCCTGCAGAGGTGAGCAGGCTTAGTGACCAGGCGTGATTCAGCTCACAACCTTTCTATCCCTTTCTTCCCAATTTAGATGCAACAAAATATGAGCTAGACAGAAAAGCTAGAATGGATTTGAAATTAAGTTGTACAAGTTCACCCACCACTAATAAACCATCAGAAAGAGAGCCATGTCTTTTCAATGCTTGACTATGCATTTATTCAGAAAATAAATGCACTAATCTCAGGCTTGTTAGAACAAATTGAACTTTTAGAAAGCATGTTGCATACTGAGCACTCATTTATGTAGCAGTTTTTACTCAAGAATCTTGTTTTTACATGACTGCTAGGGCAAAGAGCCCATCTAAATGGATCATGTGGGTATCTTTTAACAAAAGTGTTGACTAAAACATTATTAAGGGGATGTTTAAGAACTCACTGTTGAAACTACTACTGTAACCATGTGAGGCTGCCACCTTCCCTGAGCTCTCATCACAGAGAGATAAAAACATCCAGAGAATTTTCTGACAGGTACTGAAAGATTTAGCAGTGTGAGAACAATATCATGTTTCTCTGTTATAAGTTAACCTTGGAATCTGATTTTCACCACCACCAGAGAGAGGATATAGATCCAAAAATGGAACTTGTACCTAACTCATTATTGGAGCCTTTTCATGTTCTGAAAATACGTTGTCTCCCATTTTTTACAGCAGCTGGGTGGCTGCCACTAACAAGCTCTTGCTTATGAGAATTATTTCTCCACATGCTCGTAACATAGAAAAAAGCAAAGTATGTGTTGCCAGAGAGTTTCTCTGCTTTAGGTTTCAGATGTCTAGATTTCAGGGCGATGCTGCAGATGAGTGCACATGAAAAGGTGCATTTATAACATATTGTGCCACACATTTCATCCCCCTGGCAATACATTTCTACCATGACACATTTTCATTCCAGTTAGTGGCATGAACAAATAAGAAAAGGGCATCACGCTATTTACTGCATGTGACTCAGCAAGCAGAGTTAAGTCTTACAACCAAGGAAGGGCAAATAGTAAGTTGTTAAGGAACAATTTTCCTGGGACTGTGGGTGTCCTATCCTGAATGACAGTTTGGTCCAGACCTGTCCCTTATCTTGTTTTACACATCCATTTATTCCATCTGATTTACTTTCCTCTTTTCACTTCTTACCTTTTCTCTTCACTTTGCACTAAATTCAGGCCTGTTTGCTATTTTACTGCACCTGATTCCTTTATTAGGTTACACCTAAATTGAGACACCAGCACTGAGCTCATAGAGAGCAAAGGGAGAAGTGCTGCTGTGCTTTCAGCTGCTTATGGTGACACAATCAGAGCTTACTACAATAGAAGAGCAGGAGATTGTTTTTACCTAGTGAAGGAAAGAAGGTAAATAGTTTCCCAAATTAATTAAACTCCTCCTACTAACACCACTACTCCAAAATAGATAAAATTCAATAATAGTAGAGACCGTCAATATAGAGTAGTTAAACATTTCATGACCCTTATCCCTGCACCGTCTCAATAATTTAGTTTGTTAAGTTTTGGACACAAAGAAGCTGATTGATTCCTTAGGCAGGAGAATAATAAATATGATTACTAATAATTAATGTTTGTAAAGCTTTTTGCAAAAAGATAGTTGCTATAGAAACATTAAGCTGTTTATTTATACAACCATTACTGCAGCTTATTTAATTTGAAACAATGAAAATAAGAGTGTTAAGAGTACCCACACATGGCAGAGGTTAATAATACAAGTGTGATTTTTAATAAAACAAACACCTCAAAGAATTTTATTTTCTTATTAAGATGCAGATAGTAGGCTACCCTCATCACTGAATTATTCCAGTCTCACACAGCTGTAATATCAACCTGGATTTGCAGCAAAATAGAGCTGAGGAAACCTAGAAGTGACTCACATCCTTAATTCTTAGAGTTTGTCAGGGAAATGTTATTGCTTTTCTATGTTGTTTGCAACCATGAACAAGATGGGGACATTAGCAAACTACAGGTACTAGGGACTATTAAGTACTTTGCTGGACAGTAATTTTATCTACTAGCCCATTAACAAATTATTTTCTCTGGAAAATCCATTCCTGAAAAGCTTCAGAAGTGGTGGTTTGGGGTTTGGTTTTTTTATGTTTAGAGAATGATTTTGCTCTTTTAAGTACTGTAACATCTGCAGATGCAGATGGATCAGTACTTCATTTCTTTTTCTGCCTCTGTGTTTGAAACAAGAGCTGAGCTTTCTAGAAGTTGTTGCCTATGGGGAATATTGAATTTTCTCTTGACCATCTTTTTAGCCACAATTGTAAACATTACACTGAAAGAAGTGAAATGCATCAAAGTCAATACTTATTCTAATTCCCCTAGTGTTATTTCTAGTTTGCTTACAGTACAAGAACTAGAATTCGTAAGTTATCCCGAATGTTAAGATTCAGTTTTATTTTCCCTCTCTTATTTGATCTTAATACTTGCTTTCAGTTTACAAAAAACAAAAGTTTTCATTTGAAGATCTCTAAACCGGTCATCTCTGATAGTGTTAGCACAATTCACAGAACCTTTGGAAAGCCTTCTTTTTGGCTGAACAAATCATAATTTGTCATCTCAAATTTTTGGAGCACTAAATCTACACTATTTTTATCCCGTAAATACAGCATATATTTTTAATTTTTATGGGTTTTTATGCTTTTTCAAAGACCTGTCTTTATTCTTAAGCTTTGGGTGACTTTACTTTTAACTTCCTGAATTGCTATCTGTTATTATATTTCCCTGCAGTTCTCTGTTACTGGGTAAATCATAAATGAATGTGTTCAAAGTCCCAGGTTTCCTTGCATCTTACAGATGACCTGTTTCCCATCTGATACATATTTATGACTACGTTTACATACAATGTTTGAAATGAAAATTATGTTTTCCATCCACACACTTTTTTTTCTTCTGCCAGAATGCTAGCAGATGCAATGAACTACTAGTATGTCATCCAATATCTACCAGTTTAGTTCGACCCTATGGGTACACACTAAGAAAGAGGGAATGTATATATACTCTCCCTGCAATAGGGGGTAAATCTTTATTAATCATGACATAAACATCAGGAGGGACTATTACTTTCAAAGAAACAAATAACTGGACCCAATAGGAAACTGGATTGGTTTGTTAGAGAGCAAGGGGAGAAGAATTTTGATATCATATTCTGAAGGAAAAAAAAGAGAAAAAAATAACAGGAAAGCAAAGCAAATAAATCCCAAATTAATGTGGACAGATGTTACAAGTTTGAAGTATATGAAATATTTTATTTATAATTAACTCCTCCTATTCCTTCCCTATTTTACTTTAACTGGGAAAAAACTGGTTTAAGACTGATGATATGACAGGAATGCTAAAAGATACTGGCCTGAAAAATTAGAAAGGAGGTAAGTATACAAACTCTTGGACTCCTGGTATATACAAGTTTTCTTAAACAAAATCACAAATAAAAAAATATGGAACAAAACAACTAGTAAATTAACAGATAATGGGATCATGGATGACTCAGTGAAAATTTCAGTTCCAATATATTCAAACACAGTTTTAACACTGATTTCATAAGGACCAATGGATGGTCTTCAAGTACACATGTTTTAGATGGCAATTTTCATTCAAAAATATGAGTTTAAATTAAATGCTTCTGGCTTGAATTCAAACTCAGGTAAAACAGACCTACTGTTGGATTAAGTAGTTCGTATTTGAATTACATCATTTTTCTTTCTGGCTATACACGTGGTAATATAAATGGTGTGAGAGTTGCTGGCCTGGGGTCTTACTGATTAAATAATAGACCTGAATTCTTTTACTAGATTGCTTACCTTAAATCTTGTCTAAATGAAGCAATTACTTTTAGTTAGGCTAAGCATGGAATTAAGCATGTAGGTGCTGGGATGGGTGATCCTTTCATTTTTCAGACCAATGGCTAAAATCCAGATAAAGACGTTTTCCTAGTAGAGTGACTTTGGTTTTGTTCATCCTCAAGTTCTGCAGACTAGATTTAGTGTCTAATGAGGAATGCGAAGAAATAGCCACTCACCTGGCATGGGAAAAGCTACTGCAGACCCAAAAGTAAAAGAGACTAACTTCTTCTGTGGTCCAGTGCTCCACTGGAGTCTCCTTCTTGACCTGAAATCACATTTACTATTCCAGGATATTCTAGTGTGTGTGTATTCAGGGTCCTGTTCACCAGCTAAGGTGGGAGTTTTGACCCGCAGCCCGTACATCATGCAGAACCTACCAGGAAGGATGATGGCCAGTGACAATCATGTTGTGCATCACTTTTATTGAGGATAACTTAAAAAGGCTTGGCTGAAAATGCGGTAGCTATTCAGTGTTCTGGATTTCATCTTTCCAGAGATTAACTATGAAAATTAAACCTTTATTTCAGGATTTTATGAATTTGGGATATTTTTAATTTAATTATCTGGTTTTTTAGTGGTAAAGAAAATTTTCTGGGTTTTTTTTCTGTACATTAATTTGTAGATTGTGCGTCACTAATTATAATAATTGTTTCTTTACAATTAGTAAGTAATAACAAAATAATCCAGATGAGGTTGGCAGGACCAAGATTAAATAANCATGTTTTGGTTGTATAATAAATATTTACGTGAGTAGTACAAATCCAATAAACTCTTCCTTTCCTTCTTATTAGGCATCACTTTATCACCTGTTCAAATCAAAGGTCTCACGATGCAGAAGGAAGAAGCTCTTTTATTTTGTCTCCATTTGTTTTATTTTCCAATAAAGATTAAGTTACTGTTCTCTTTTTTTGTTAGAGGTTGGGGGTTTTTTTGTGGTTTTGTGGTTTTAATATACCAGTGTAGTGCAGTATGTCAAACAGCCTTGATAGCCAACTCTTTATCTTAACAAAATGTTTAACGTTTATTACACAATTCTATGTGAAACCCAAAATCAAAATCAATTGCTCTTAGTTATTTTGGTCATTACTGTTAAATGAGAAAGAAAGAAACAAACAAACAAACACACACAAACTATTACTAGTAAACACCCTGTATCAAGAAAACAGAGTAGAAAGTCTTGAATATGACTTTGTGATAGAAAATTGTGCCAAGAAAAATTTTACGCTTGTTCACTCAATGTATAATCATCCATCTTCTGTCTTAGATGAAGAACTGGAGTTGATTCAGATCCCCATAGAGGGATATCTAATGTAAACTTGGATATTCAGCCTGACACACAGGATACGGTCCTAGCAGAGATCCAGACTGGCAGCCAGTGTCCAGGTTGGGTTTACGTAGAGATCTCAAATGCCATCAGACATCTAAATGTAGGCATCTGAAGTATAGCTACTTCAATATCTTGCTAGCTTCCTTTGTAACAATTTAAAACTCCTTTGACTGTAACAACTACATACACAGCTAACTCAGTTTTAAACTTAGGAGTTTGTAGTCTGTAGCTGAGTCCTACTCATCAACACTCATCAATCAAGAGGTTGTGGAGAGAAGGGTGATGGCCTCTTCTCCCAAGTGATAGGGGACGGGACAAGAGGGAATGGCCTCAAGCTCTGCCAGGGGAGATTTAGGCTGGACATTAGTAGAAATAAATTCACAGAAAGGTTCACTGGGCACTGGTAGAGGCTGCCCAGGGAGATGGTTGATTCACCTTCTCTGGAGGTGTTTCAGAGACAGGTGGACGAGGTGCTAAGGGACATGGTTTATTCTATGATTCTATGAATTCCAAGAAAGGAATGAGGCCGGCTAATACTCCAAAGGCAAAAGAAGGCATGAAATAATAATCTATATTTACATATTCATATGTAGGATAAGATTGAGATCAGCAGTAAATCTCCAAGGTGCCATCACAGACTGTTGTATGCCAATCAGCAAGTGCAACAGCTTAAGGTTGTTTATAAGCCAACCAAGTGTTTCCTTATTAAAATGAGAACAAGAGATAAAAGAAAGCAAGTCTCTCCACCTGTTGCCAATAAATATACACCTGCTATGTTGTCTACTTTGATATAACTTGCCAGCCACAAAACAATAAACAAATTAAATGTTTATAGTTGGATGTGAAAGAAAGAAAAAAAACACTCCAAATTGTCACCTGAATTGTTATTCTGTTCAGAAATACAATATTGATAAAAAGTATGACTATTCAGAGTGAAGATCCTGTCACCACTTTGGTTGCAAACCTGGGCTGGATAATATAATAGAAGTAAAAGAGAGGAAATAATGAGACTTCCACTTTAAGTTTGAAATGGAGGTTTGGGGTTTTTTGCTCTTATGAGTTCAGGCTCTTTTCCTGCAATGTAAAAAAATTAATAAAAACTCCTGTAAGTACAAGATTAGGTCAGAGCTCTGCTGTTCTACATCCTGGGCAAACAGAAATTAAGCTTTATATTCCTAACACTGCACTACTGAATGAAAGCAAAACAGATGGGGAGAGGGAAAAAAAAAAAGATAACTGAGCAGAACAGGAATTAAGAGCCCAAGTGTTAAATCCATGTACAAGCTTAGGTGCAGCAACACCAAATCTCACGTGCTGATATGGCAGTACCCAGAACTAGACCGTAAGGAGCTTGAGAAATCATGCTGGTGACAGCTGAGTTGCTCAGGGATAGCATGGATGGAATGTTAATCTTTAGTCCAGGACACTAAGAAGGATTGTGCCATTTTCAATGTGCTTAGATATTCTTTTACTTCCACATATGATTTCTCACTCTCTATATGAAAGGGTCTCATTCTAAGGTCCGATCAGAGCCTCTTTTTTTACTTTATAATGTAACCTTCTTTTTAATTGAAGTTATATTTAAAAAAAAAAGGTTTGGTTTCCTTATTAACATTGAAAAATAGCAGTTTCATCAAAAAGATCTCTTTCCAGTGCTGAAGGTAAATGAGGCTGTCATGGTAACCCCAGCCAGTGATTAAGTCCCACACAGATGCTTGCTCACTCCCCTTACAGTGGGATGATGGAGAGAATCAGAAGGATAGAAGTCAGGAAAACTTGTGGGTTTAATAGGTAAAGCAAAAGCTGTGCCATCAAGTAAATAAAAACAAGGAATTCATGTTCTACTTCCTATTGGCAGGCAGGTGTTCTACCATCTCCAGAAAAGCAGGGAAGAAAAATGTCACAACTCCAAGAGCACCTTCCTTTCCTTCTTCCCCCAGTGCTGTATGCTGAGCATGATGTCATATGGTATGGAATATCCCGTGAATCATTTGGGATCGGGTGTAGCCTCATAATCCACCAGCTTCTTGTGCATCCTCAGTCCAGTTTCTGGTGGGAAGGGCTGAGAAGCAGAGAAGATCTTTACACTGCAAAAGCACTGTTCAGCAATAACAAAAACATCCCCGTATTATCAACACTATATTTCAGCACACATCCAAAACATAGCCCCGTACTAGCTACTGTGAAGAAAACTAACTCCATCCCAGCCAAAATCAGAACAAAGGGGAAAAATTAACTGATAAAACCCCTGAAATATTTTAAACAGTCAGATACAAACCAGCTTAATTTATATAATTCTATCATCCTGTAAACTCCTTACACTAATTTATTTCTTCTTTTCCTCTTCTGCAGGCCAATATTAAATCCATTATATGTAACATGGGCTTTATATTGAAAGCCACCTGACTTACAGTCTCTCAAAACTGGACAGCAGGTTTTACCTCATGGGTCAGTTCTCTTTCAGAAACAAATATTGTTATCGGTAAAGGTCCTATCAGGGCCATGGCTAACTGTAGCCTGTCTCCCCAGACAGTTGCCTTCTTGGCAGTTCCCAAAGACTGTTAAAGGGGAAATTCTAATTGTAACTACTCAACGGTAGTAATTTGTGACTGAGGTCCTGTCCCAGCATTTCTCCTTTGAGTAAAACCACGTCTAATGTGGAATAGAAAAGACCTGTATCGTGTCTTAATGTCTCATATAAAACTGGCGACAAGACACAGTGCAGTAATAGGTAAGATATTTGCTGCAATGAAGGATGTTGGGAATGGATGGGAAACCTGCTTTTTAACACCACCCATCCCAAATCAGTGGCTGTGTCAGTAAGGGAAAGTCCTAAGCACAGCAAACTACTGGAGAGGTGAGTGCATCTACTTCACTCCACTTACACACCCAGAGTTTAGCATTCCTGAGTCTATGCTTGAGTGAGCAGGGAAGGAAGAAGTAGGAAGCTAAATTCTGCAAACTCAGGGAACAAAGCATGTAGCTATACGTCCTTATTTTCTTGCTATTATCTTTTTCATTTTAAGTGGGCATAGGAAACTTTCTCCTCTCATGAGAGGGGGGCAGGAAGGTACAAGACATGTAAGAGTTACTTGTTAGCAAGAGGCTGCAGAATCAGCAATATTTTCAACTTTCTGAAGTGGTCCAAACCTCTCTTAGGGCAGCTTCAGCCAGGGAACATAATGGAGTTTTTAAAGAAAGAGTCTATGGCTAACAAACAAGATCAAGGATGAGAAAGCAAAAGTGGAGAGCAAATATGAGCTACGGTGCCTTTTGCAGGCTCAGAGCTTGGGTGAGAAACAAAGAAACTTCAATCAATAGAGCACAAGTACTGGAGTAGGAGACACCCTCAGGGCTATATTTTAGGAAAAAGCAATTGCAGAGACTGAAAAGAAAATAAAGTCTGATTTCTAAAGGTTTGCGGATAGCTGTTAGCTCAGAGTTTTAGCAGTCGCTTCCATTACTGCCATTTCATGCAAATATTGCAGGTGAATCATTATTGTAATCGCCCAGTTTGGAATACAATCATCTGTGTGGTGTTTCATGTGAGAAATATTAATTCCGTTCGCTTGCCCCTGCCAGCAGTGCCAGATGAGAAACTTCACACTATTTTTTTTATGTGTGATAATAAAATCAATTGGATTCCACAATTGTTCAGAAATAAGGAACTTTAAATATTTTAGGAGAAGTTGGTCTAAAATAAGTATAGGAAAACAATTCTCTCCGACTGTAATTTCCTGCTTGACTGCACAACAATTTTCTACAAACTGTCTTCTTCTGTGGATTGAGCTGGAATTCAGCCAGGATAGATCCTATTAGAAAAACACATTCATCTTTAGAAGACTTGACATCAGCCCTATTTTTGCTTTCTCTACCCAAAAAATTAACCCAAATTTTTTGGCTTCTGAGCAGTT
The DNA here is from genome assembly GCA_013389865.1 of Piaya cayana. Classification (NCBI taxonomy): domain Eukaryota; kingdom Metazoa; phylum Chordata; class Aves; order Cuculiformes; family Coccyzidae; genus Piaya; species Piaya cayana. The sequence goes on along the minus strand of WAAB01005847.1, from coordinate 7,102 downwards.
GAGCAGGGAAGGTCCCATGGTTGGCAGCTCTTCAACAGCTTCACCTGAAGGACCATTTTACAGAAATACAAATCAGGCAGTTTGGAAAGATTCTAGGAAGCATATCTTGCTCCCCTAAACAAGGGGAACAAGTCTCTACATATGTAGCAGCTCAGACTCTTACTTCCTCCAATAGGTAAGAACATTCCATGGAAGTAGTTCTTCATCTTCGCTAATAACTCATGCTGGTGAGTTATTTTCCTATGGGATATTTCATTTTTTTCCACTATTTTCCTATTTTCAAGCTTCTTTTTTTCCTAGGGAAGCCTTAGGGGATTAGGCTCTGAGCACTGCAATCTTCCTCCTGGAAAAAAAAAAAAAAAAAGTATTTTGATTTTGTGGTATTTTTTCCTATCTTTCTCTCTTTTACCTACTAGGAATCTTGACAGGACAGATCAGTTGGGTCTAGTCAAAACTTTATTTCTAACTACATAATTTTCAGTTAAATTTAAGAGACACACATCTCTGGATGCAATCTAAATGTATCAAAGCCCATTTCTGAGTTACACAGTTGAAAAAAAATCTTATTTTTCATTAAATGAGATGTATTCTCTGTCACATAGTCTAAAAAAGTAAGTACTTCAAATTGCTTCTTCTAAATTACTGAATATAAACCAAAGAGTACAGATGTACCACGTTGTATGTATGTAAAACATAAAAGTCTTTTTAGCTCTGTCTCTCAAGCAGTTAATTGATTTTTTTTTTCTGCAAAAGAATATTGACCAGAAACTATGAAATAACAGATTTGTGCAGACAAATTTCGTCCATCTGGAGGGATTGCAAAAAAAGCAGAGGCAAAAAGCATTGAGGAAAATTGTGTTTCCATGTGCTAATGGATAGAACTCTGATTAAATTTTACTAATTGCTCAATATGTCAAAGATTAGTATAGTTTTAGAGACATATATATGTGAATGTGTATAAACATGTTTACTTTGGGGTTTTTTTTACATTGGAAACTAGTTTTCCATAAAAAATCACCCTTCAATCCAAATTCTGGGCTGGGACTTGGCTTAGGGGTAAAAGGAAACATTCCGAGGGAGACGTTATTCATCCCTTCAAACCATATCGATACAGCTTTGGGGAAGTGAGCGGTACCGTTAACCCTTCATGGTTGCGATACCAATTTTACACCTGCTGTTTCTTTATTTAAAAACTTTGAGGTTTCAGCTGTACCCTTAACCTTCCAGAACAATTCCAAGA
>WAAB01005846.1:18119-49954 GCA_013389865.1 Piaya cayana | reverse complement strand
TCATTTTTTGTATTTTTTTTTTTACCTAAGAGCTTTAAATATGTTTTATGTGGGAGAAGATTAAAAAAACCCCAAGGATTTCACTCTAAAAATAATTAAAAAAATAAAGGGTCCAGGGGAGCAAGTGTGACTCTGTGCTGATGTCCTCACAGGTTGATATCTCTCACATCTGTGGGAGTGCTGGCCTGGTCCAGTTCATCCATCGTCTTAGAAGGACTGCTTTGCTGTTCCTGCTGCCGGACTTGCCTAAGGCTGTTTACTAGCACAGCCTCAATCTGTTCTTGACAAGCTTTAAGGCAGTCCTAGAGGACAGAGAGAAAATTGAGCTATTAGTGGAGATGATAGATGGTTTTCCCAACTGAGGTAGCAGAAGTTGGAAGAGCATAATTCTGGTATTCCCAAGGAGTGTCTGCTGTGAAAGTAACCTTGAATTCTCACAGGTAATCACTATGTACATACTCTCTCGGTTAAACAACTCTAATGCCATCTTTATTAGATTCTCCAAATATTGATATTTAACCTATTCTTGCTCATTTGTGAGGTCCTCTTGAGCAGGAACCAAGTGTTGCAAAAACCCAAAAGAGTGGGGTACATGAATTGTTGCACTCTCCTCTGCTGAGTTAAATCACTTGAGTGGTTTTTCACAACAAAAAAGTTGTGGTTTTCTCCAGAAATAATCAATGTGTGCTATGCCAAAGCTACACTGACAGAAGCACTTCAGTTTTACCATCAAGCAATGTGACGGTAAATCCAAGTGAAGAAGTTTCGAGGTCCCTGAAAAAGCAGTGTTCTGTCACTGAATTTTTCTCAGTCACACATTTGGGTTCCTAAAGTAAAAGAAGGTCTGTTTAGCTGTGGAAATTCACACAACGGGGAATGAATGATGCAGCCCCAAACAAGCAGCTACTTTATCATTATCTCAGTGCATTCCAGAGAAGAAAAGTAATTTCAGCAGCTGGGCAGGAGGAGGATATGGTGTAGGGTATACTCCCACACCTTCGCTCTGAGAGCAGGACTATTTTAACACCCTCAGGAACAGCTATTGGCAATAATGCACAGAAGACAATAAAGCAAGAAGAGCTACTGGGAAAAGATGTAAATCAAAAATGCACAACCAAGCCTCAGAGACCACCTCATTACAAATTATACTACACAATACTTGGATAAGGAGCAGGATACAGTTCAGTCACAGAGATTCTTGTATATTAGGAGTTCCGCAAAAATAATGAAGTATAAATAAAGTAACATGAGGAATTTGCCACACTTAAAACAGACACAGCAATGAAGATGACCACTAGAATATTACAGGATGTTCCACAACCTTGATAATACACTGGAAGACCAAATAACATGATTATTTAAAAATAAAGACATGAGAAAACGCTTACAAACACTTGGTTATAGCAGAAACTGAAAAACAAAACACAAGCCATGAATGCATAAACACAATGCCAATTATGTGCAGCATACTGAGACTGTAAAAGTATCAATGCAACACTGTGTAGGTGGGCAGGTGGTGTTCTGATAAATGCTTTTTTCTAAAAGCAGCCCTGTGCAGTCCTTCTGCAATGCTGGAAAAGGTACCACTACTGCAAACTCACCAAAAGCCTCAGATTATGTAAGAGCAGGGTCTCTCCCAAAGGCTTCAAGAAGCAGAGAAACACAGTTTTTGGTAGCAAGTTTTGCAGCAGAACATTTTAAGCAGAACCCTGTTAGCATCTGGCATGGGTAGTGTAACCTGGTACCAACATGCCCACTTCCAGGCAGGGCAGTAAAGAATAGAGCTGTGCACTGACCTTGTCAGGATTCCACAGGCACTTGTGTAGGGGACCATCTATCTTCTCCAGGCAATACCAGGTTATTTAGGAGAGCTTGAAATATTAATGTGTGGAGATTTCATTTGTCATAGTAGCCAGACTGGATAACATGTCAAATGCAGAGTATCCATTCTGCTGATGACATTCATGTTTGTGACATGTGCAAGTAGCTCTGATGGGTTCACAAACACCCCTTTTCCTTGGCTAGTAGCCAGCAGCTGCTAGCTGCAAAATCATGTCCTCTCCTTGTTGTGAAACTGTCCTGTTTAATGTAATGAACCTTTCCCTGGTAATGAACCTTTTCCTGAATCTGCCTCTGCCACAGAGAGGCTGTGAGGGATGGCTTTTCAAATTGACCCAGGAAAAGGGGGCTGAATGAGATGCTGACTGTACTGGAGACAAAAAATATTCACAGTGACGTGGACCACTCCAGCTAAAGCCAGAGAAAGATGTCATCAAATCTCCTGAATATCTAGGCTACCTGTGTGCAACTTCATTCAGAAGTTTGTTCCTTCAGCATGATAACATCACAGGGAACAGAGCACAGGGACAGTGACATGGAAAATCCCTGCTGCAATATCATGCGTGTGTGGCAGGCAGACAGAGCCTTTCTCATGTTTGCCTTTTGTCCCAAGAGCTGGGGACTGTGGGACTGCCCCTGAAAAAGGAGCTGTGGTCAAATTAACCAGATTGCAGCTGTACTGTTACCTACCCCAGTGAAGCTCCACTGTAAGCAATGCTTCTTACTGCCAGCAACTTTCCCAAGTCTCAGTCACTGCAGCTAAACTTTCACACACTTCACCCTCTGCCTCAGGCTGGTTTTTTTTTTATGGAAGAGAAGAAACCAGAACAAAAACTGCTGCTGTGTCCAAGGAAACGGTTAAGGAAAGCAGGTAATTTTACCAGCATTAGCCAGCTCTTAACCAAAGTTTCCAATTGTGTTTTTCCAAGATTAAGTATAATTAGGATTCAGCACGGCACATGGAGGGGGGTGTCATGCACCTTTTGATATCCTCAAAAAAATGCAGCCCAGGATCAGCCAAGATACATGGCTTGGAAAACTACATATTAGCCATGCTCAGGTAGCGTACGGAAGTCTTGGTGCTCAGCTCCCATGGACCAGATCTGCAAGACAGAGCCTCAGGAGCAGACCTATAGCAGCTATTGTGTCTGCAGCCTATAAGTAGACCAAAGCCAAACTGCAGCGCTGCTGCCAAAGTCCATGAACACTGAGAGATCGTGCTAAATCTGGTGATCTTCATTCAGAGCCCTTACAATTAAGAAGATCTGCGCTTTGGAGGAAGACAACCACTGTCCTTGTTTGCATCAAAGTTCGGCTGAGCACAGGTCGGTCCCTGCAGGGGTGCAGCCTAGTTCCCTGTCAGCCCTGGCAGCACAAGTTTCCCTCCTCTGGAAACCAGGTTATAGAAAAAATAGTATGTATATGCTATACCACTGGTGCAGAGCTAGAACACAAATGAAGCACAGTGCCAAGGCAGGGAAGCTGGGAAATGGGATTGTTTAAGATGGCTGAGGCAGCACTGAACACTGAATTCAGATGACTGGCTGTAGGGTCCTTGTCTCACAGTGCACAACACTCTCCTGAGCTCCAGCAAGCACCAGTATAGCCCACAGTCAAGCGAAAGACTGCTGCAACTTGCTCTTGATTGCACCAGTCCTTGCTCATACATGAAATACTCCTGCATCAGATGAATTGCAGAGATCACCTCAAACTCTTTGTAGCATTCCCAGGGCATTCCCTGTTTTCTGTCACTACCGTAATTCATCTTGACACTCTGTAAAGCAGGAATTATGCCCTTGGAAGATCAGAGGCATTTCATGGGCACTGCCACAGCCATAATCACAACCATTTGCAACCACAGAATAACTGTGGGGCTTAGAACCACAGAGCACCTGAAATGTCAAGACAGCTCAGTGAGATGCAAGTGTTATTGGTGAACTAAGTAAATGACCATTCAAGAGAAATAGCAGCACTCGGGCTGGAAGCCTGTGTTGGAAAACACTGGTCTTGGTGTGCCTGCTCACTGCTTCCCCTGCCCTGAGACAGGACACTAGCTCATCCCAGTGCCTGGGCTGCAGCTATGGGTAAACCCATGTTGGGTTGTATCCCCATCTCCATCTCACACCAGTGTGTGCTACCTTTCCCAGGGCCCCACACTGAAAAATTCCTCATGTATAAATGGTGCCAGCAGGATGTTAATCAAAAAAATGTGCAGTTACCAAACAAACTGTTCACACATCAGCTTCATCACAGCCTGAGTACACCTAAACCCAAGCCTCCTAGAGCTCTATGGCAGGCAAAGCACTGGGGAACAGCCCATCCCTGCCTGCACAGCCATTGCCTGGGGTCTGCTGTCGGCTGGACTCCTGCTTCTGGTGAGAAGAGAAGCTTCAGTGTCCGAGTTTGCTTGGCACAGATCAGGAAGCCTTGGAAGTGAGAGACCAAGGCAAATGCCTTTGAAGATGCAATAATATGCAAACACATTTCTGTGACGAGATTCAGGACAGGTGAGTTTTCAGCATGCCTCACCTCAAGGGGTTCCGCCTTTCTTATTAGCAAAAGATAGACAAGGGCTTCTCTGTCTATTGCAAATTTCCTGCTGCTACTAGTAAAGCTGATTTTTTGGTACTTTTATGTTTTTGTTTAACCAGGCAAATTTTTTTTTAATAAGTTGGAACTTGCTCTTGTATTACTGGGAGCTTCATCATTTCCTAATTCTGGAATTGCTTGTTTAATGATGAGCAATAGCAGCTGGACAAATTCCTCAGCCTTTCTTCTGTAGCATCTACCTGGCAAAAGCTATTAGAAACTCAGATAAAGAAAATCCCCCGTTATTAGCCTGGGTGGGTTTCAGGTCTGTTGCAAGCACTCACCTGTTTGTGAGACAGCAATGGCAACAAATCACTTCAAGAGTCAAGGCATTTTCAAACAGAAGGAAGAACAGGACAACAGTTTGGAGACTTTTGTAACAGACTACACTTGTAAGGCACTTTTTTATTTGGTATAAGAATCTCTTCTTTGAAGGCACAGCAGGGCCCAGTTTCAAGATAGTATATCCTTCTGAATATATGCCAGATTTTTTACAAGCAGGTTCTGACTGGAGAGCTTAATGAGGCAATTTCCTTGCAGCCAGGATTGGGGAAGGAAGGGTGGTGACATGTGGAACATAAGGCTTAAGCATTCACAGAATCACAGAATCACACAGAATCACAGAATCACCGGGTTGGAAAAGACCCACTGGATCATCGAGTCCAACCACTCCCACAAAACACTAAACCATGTCCCCAACTTTGTCTGTTTCTAAACACCTTTACATTGCTACTATACAGATTTCTAGTGGTCAATACGATGCTCCACTTAATGTATGAAGGGCCTAAAATCAATATGTAATCCTATAGAGAAATGGATTATTTCTGAAATCTTCATTTTGTAGATCAAAACAATGAAAGGGCCCAGACTGGAACTACCACTTTGCGTGGATTTTATTTCATATGGAGATCCACAGGCCACTGATTTTTTCTGTCATGTGTTAGCTTTGGTCTACAATTATGTTTCAAACTTAAAATAATGCACCACTGAACTCTTTAAAATGAAGAACACTGGTGAAATGGCCAGCATGTCACATTCACCATGAAATAGCTTCCCAAAGAAGCATTGTTATTTGTATACTAAAATTGCATTTTTTATTGGTCTGAGTAACACATTCTGTTTAGACTCCTCTATAAAGCATCCATCCAGGAACTGAAGTTGCCTGGCCAGCATAAACCAATAATGGTGAAACCTTTGTTTTGAAGGTTGTCAAGTTCTACAATCAAAATCTAGTAAGGGAAAAAAAACCATCACCAAACTCATGAGTGGACCTCAGTCATGTAGCAAAATGAGCTGGAACACACCAGCAGATGCAGCCCAAAATCTCCAGTACTGATGATGGAGATATAACAAACTCGTCCACCTGAGGCTGTGGCTGTGCAATTATTAATCCCAGCTCTGCAGACCGGTCAGCCATTTTGGTGTGCTGCTGGTCACACACAGACCCACACCACCACATCTGCCAAGGTATTCGGGTCACACGGTGAGTTTTACTCACCATGGTAGCTGCAGGACAGCAGATGATACCTGGGGCAGCACAATGCCAGAGTGCCGTGGACAGATCTGAGCAACGTGTTTTATGCCAGGTGAGATGCTAGTTAAACCTGTAAATGGCTTTTTTTAAATAAACTGGAATCGTCACAATAAGTTTACACCTAGCCAATAAGACATTTGAGCAAAGTGTTGTACTATTACATGAAAATCCTAAATCCTTATTTACTGTGCACTTGAACCACTGTCTCAGTCTGCAACTAGCTGCAAGATGTATGAAGCACACCAGCTGAAGGCAATCTCATGGGTGAAAGGAAGAAAAAAAAATCTATTACAAGTATCTTATCAGTCCATTTGTAATAGTTTTATACAGGAAGTGGTCTATTTTTATAGATGGGGCTACCACATCCATGTGCTTCACTGCAACTTTCCGTCAATTCAAAGGATACAACACAAAAAATACAAAAAACCTGTTGGGACAGTCTGGCCTTCCCATGATGCAGTGTTTTTAACTCCTCCTAGTTTCATGCGGATTGCTGCATATGTACATATTTTACTGGTGGACTTCAATTTTTCAAGCTCTAACTAGCACTGACAAGAGAAAGTTGAAGCTTTAAAAAACTCATCAAAGAAAAAAAATATGAATTGCATTATTTTCAGCAACTCTTCCTGGAAAGAACAATATAACCTATTGAAGTAATGGCCTAGGATTTGCAACATGGGGATCGGGTCATTCCTTCACAATATTGTAGGGTTGCATTTGTTGTTTTCATTAAAAAGTTTTTTAAGTGTGTGTTACATGGATCAACTTCCTCATTCTTCTATATGGTCTAGTAATTGTAATGATTAAAATAGTTCAGGTACTTTCCATTCCATAGTTTTATTTTTACTTCAGCATGTACAGAACTAAAAAGGCAATTAACTTCTGGGTTTTCTGAAGCTTTTTCATCCCTGGGTGGTTTTACTACCACACCTGAAATGCATTTGAAGGAAAATTTTCTATGTCTAATCAGCACCCTCGTGACTGTGATGGAAACACCAGCAGTGAAAATGACTGGAGAAAGCAGCAGCAGTGCTATGGCAGGATCTACTTAAGTCAATACTAATTAAGGATTTCAATTTCCATTCATGAAAATCTTGAAAGAAAGCAAAAACACTAGGAAAGATCCTGTAGGATATTATACGTAATCTATTTTCTTGAATTTTTCAACACCTCTGTAATACAAATGACCTATACTGCCCCCCAGCTTCCAGTTTTGAACTGATGTTTATAGTGCTTTGGCAAGCTATTACGGGAAGGCATCCCACACAACTTAACCAACGGGCTCTCAATTTACACTGGTAATTACTGGGATTTTCAGTCCTTACTGCTCAGAGCTCCACAACTACCTCATTGTGACCCACACAGCCTGTCATCCTAGCTTACTGAGTTAAACAGGTGTCATACATCCTCACCATCTTGCATGATCATGACTGGACTGATAAATTGTGAAAAAAATAAAAAAGAAGGAATAAAAAGGGGAATGGGGGTATTAAAAATACATTTTAGAGTTTATTTAGTAACTTGGCTTGGGTTTCTTCCATACACTTTATCTAGCTGTTTTCAAGTCTTCCCTGTCACCCCATCTGAATCAAAGCTGATGAATGATACATTTTGGATAACAACAGTCTCTGCATTGGATCCTGCTGCAACTGAGAAGCAGTACATCACCATCTCCACAAAGATCATTCCTCTCAAATGCTCACTGCAGAGAACTAACACAAGAAGGCAAACTGTTTCTGCCATGCATCTTTTCTATCTTTCTCCATTTTGAATCTATCCAGAACCCTTATGACTGTAAAGGGATTCCGACTACGTATTTACTGCACTTACTCCCACAATGACAACTGCTCTAAAATAGATTTAAAGCACTAGATTGATTTCACAGCTAAGCAGGACTGAGAAACAATATTGCAGTTCTGGATCCATACTGGTCACATAACACCCAGGTCTGCCAAAACGTGTGCTCCTTGTGCCACCACAGCTTCACCACTCTGACGCTGGCAGACAGGTCTCTCCAGGCAGAAGTGATGAACTTAGCTCTGTGCCTCAGGACACAGTGCTGATTGTATCGTGATTTTTAGATTTCAATTTTGCATCTGAGTTTTGATCTTGCCTGGGAGAAAAAGTCAGAAAGCTTACCCCAGCACCCCTCCAAACATTGGCTTGTTTGTTTATCAAAAACTAAATTTAGAGAAACCTTTGGGTACGTGGAAACTGGTCTGAGCCTTGTAGCCACTCAGCTTTTGTTCATCCAAGATGGCATTCATTTGGGAAGACCAGCATCCAGAGAAAACACGTTATGTCAGTACTTAAGGAAGAAAACAGAGACTGCAAAACTACTGTTTAACAAGGTTTCATTTTAATTCTGTTAAACTTAAATATCACTTACACCTTGACCAGATCTTAGCTTCCTGGTGAGTTGTTGTGCACCAGCAACCACAGAATAAATAAGCCCAGTGCAGGTCAAAGCTTAAGCCTTAAGCCAGTTAAACAGCTTTGCTCAGACCATTCTAAAAAAAAAAAACTGAAGCGAAACTGTATCTCAGAGCCCTACCTGGGACCTACAGACATCTGTCGGCCACAAGCACAGCTTGGTAACTCCAGGGAAGTGGGCAGGGTTTGGCACACCTGCTATCACTCCCACAGCCCAAGCTACACCAAGCTCAGGCCAACCCAAGGCAGAGTCATGGAATTATTTGCAATGCCAAGGCGGAGGACAACCCCTCTAAGAGAGTGAGCAGGTCATTTCCAAAGAGCTTTCAAAAGCTAAACCACAACCCTACTGCCCTATACAAATGCAGCAAGAGTAACAGCAGGAATGTTGTTTTATATAACATGCATACAAACAATGCAAAATACTGAGCTATAACACTACTGGACACTTCTTGATGTGCCTGTGTTTCCTGACCACATTTAGGAGCCTGGATCAGAATGCTGGGTGCTTTGCTGAGTGTTCGAAGTCCCAGAGCTGGGGACACCACAAAAGCCTGCTGGCATTTTTGTGTTACAGGTGGGTTGGTTTTCCACATATACATTAATTACTTCACAAATAACTGTTAACACACCCAATGACTGTCATAAAGATCTCTTCCTCTTTCTTAAAACTAACTGCAACTGGGAAACCAGAGAAGGACACTTTTTGGGTGTGGAACCTGGTATGATAAATGGAAAGGATAGTAGAGATAGTAAAAGCGACAATACTTTTCACCGGTCATGCACACATTGCTTGGATAATCTAAGAAAGCAGCAATCAGACATGCATTAAATGGTTGGGATTTACATAAATTCTAGTGTAGAATGTGTCATCTGTGCTCCTCAATATAAAAGAAGGGTGGATTCCTTTACTGGTTCACGTTTAAGCCCCAATTAAGACCTCTCCAAAGCACATGCTAATTGTTGACATAAACAGGGATTCCTCCTCAAAGTAGGGCCTCCATGTGCTAATCGCTGGCCTTTACCTCACTGATGTTCCCCAAAACATGAGCTGGCTGTGGGAATACCATGCCCATTTACTAAATTCACTGTATCACACACTTTAAAAACAGAGGTATTTTCCTCCTAAATAGGTCTACTTTTGCTATAGTAACAAACAGCATAAACTACAGATAAGTGTCTGTGTCTTTGTTTTTCCATCTGGAAGTACAGGAAACAGTAATTTGCTGTTCCGAAGGACATTTCATACAGACTAAGAGCACATTTTGCTTCAAAAAAAACACAAACCCCAAACCTCCTCTGTGCCAGAACTTCTCCACTTAAAGATTGCTACATTATTCTATGAATGCAATATATAAGATTCCTAACGTTAAGCATCTGAAAGATTACACATTTTTCTCTGCATTTTTTAAAATCTTTTCAGTACTTTCAAGAGTGTATTTTCTAGATTCAGTTCCACTGTTTGCTTCAACAGTTAGTTTGTTGGTTTCCTGTTGCTTGTGTGGGTATTTCTCGTAGCAACAGGAGAGAACAATCTTTTCAGAACTGGAAAAAAAAGTGAGAGCAAAGCCAATGCACTGGAAGGGTGACACAGGGGCAGATGCCGTGCCTGAAATTATAATTCCTGCTTAATGTGACTTGGGATGTTAAGGATAATCTCTAACAGGCATACTTCACAACTGTGAAAAGCTGCAAATTTACCCTGCTGTGATAAAGGCTGCAAGCATTTATTGAAAAAGGGTTTTTTTAAAAAGCTGTGACAACCCGCTTGCATTATCCAAAGCTGTACAAGCCAAGTAAAGACTCCCTGCCAGAGGCTGGGGGCAAGTCTCTGACCAGACTATGTATCGCCAGCCCCAGAGCTCCTCCGGCAGCAATGCCTGGGCTACGGAGACAGTTCCTTGAGGAGCCTGGCTTCCTTGGTGCACTGGCCAAGGCTGTATTTATGAATGGATCTGACGGAACTCCACCATGAGCCTGTGGTGTAACTGCATCACCCCATTGTTGCTACACACGCACAGCACTCACTGGGGAACAAAGAGCTGAATGAAGTAGAGCAGCTGCCAACTCAGGCAAAGACAACTTAGGAAACTATCTCATTCTTCCTTTCTTTTGGTGGCTACATTGCCTGTTGTTTCCTTGCATACAAAATCCTGTCTGCAACAAGTAAGGCAAGATAAGGTACAGCAGGTTCTGTTTCTTGGTTCCAAAACTACAGGCCCTAAACACTACAAAGGAGGGGATAAATGGTCTGTGTGCTATAGGGGCAATGTTCAAATGCTACCCATTCAAGACAGATTTCCATGGAACTATACTACACCTCAGCGGAAACTCTTGAGCGTGGTGGTTCTGAATGTAATTTCTGTGCAGACATTTGCAGGGCTCTTTATGAAGGGATGATTCAGAGCTTGGGGCAAGAAAAAAGTTCCAGTCCTGACTTATGTAGCACATTTAAGTGGAGATAATTTAAATGCCATTTATTACGGATCCACTCTTCAAAACAGTCTGACTCCATAGTTTCAAAGGCACACAGCCAGCTATTTTGACAAGACCTTAAGAAAAACTTGGTCCCCTTTTCTTCTCTACCTCAGGCCCTTACATACACTTTGGATTTTCAAAACCATCCAGTGCACACTACCTTCCTTATGGGAACAGACTTTTAAAAAGGACTTGTGCCCATGTACAAACCTAAATGTTGACTCTGCCTGCAAACCCTTCTCCTGCTGCTGATGCTAGGGAAGACAATTCCTCTTGTCATTTGCAGGTGACCTTGTGAGCTGGAAGAAGATGCTCCTTACGTGCACATATAACCCTCGTTATTACAAAGAGTGAACCTGGCCAGCCCTTCTGGTAGCTATGGTGCTACAGAGTTTATACACAAACAGATACTAACCAGATTAATTTGGGATCTAACCTTGCCAGCTTTTGTCGATGTAAGCCTGAATGCATTTTTAATATGAGATAATCATTTCTACATTCCACATACTCAGTCGCAGAAGGGGCTTGAAGGGACCTCTGGAACTGACACACTGAACAGATGGATGCTCTTCCAGCTGAGGAGAGAGATTTTCCCAAGACAGGTGTATGGCAAAATAGAATATTGATTGTAAGGTCTTAAAATGCATCCTACCCATTCAGCTCTCCTTTCTCATATCCTGTAATTGTGCACAGTGGGGATGCTTGCATCCTCTTCTGAAGCATATGATAGGGACAGGATACTGCATGCAAATGGAAATTCCTGACTTCCTGAGTTGTTTTATTTTTCCATTGCAATGACCCACCAAGAGATGCACAGGGAGCTCTGTGGCTTCCTGTGAGTAGGTCTGTTAACTCTTTGGCCACTAGCCCCTCTTCTCCTCTTCAAAAAACAGCAAAGAAAAACGTTTCCACTCTGGCAGCAGAACAGATCAGTAAATGCAATCTCCATCCTACAGAACGGTGTGGAACTAGCTCTTATGAACTCTTTGTGACAACCATGATCAGAAAAGGCAATTCAGACATACCACACAAAGCTACTTCCACTACCCATAAGGCTGTTGAGCTTTTCCAAGACTAGCTCCCTGGTGGTCATTTTGGTAGTAATGAAAGAATAATGAATCCAAGGTTTGCATGGCCTCATTGTCACTGCCTCTTCACAGTGTGATTTAGCTCAGGGACACGGTTTAGGGGCAGACAGAAGTGGTTGGACTCAATGATCCAAGAAGTCTTTTCCAACCTGGTGATTTTATGACTCTATGAACCTTCAACAAATGGCCCAGGACAGCTATTCACCATAAATAACTGTTATCCCTAGAATGACACTGGTGGGATGCCTTGTACTATCTCATCCAAAGTCTGGAGCACTGCTTTGGATTCATACAAGGAAGGCTGACACCAGTGTGTTTTTCACAGAATCACAGAATCACCGGGTTGGAAGAGACCCATCGGATCATCGAGTCCAACCATTCCACCAAACACTAAACCATGTCCCTCAGGACCCCGTCTACTCGTGCCTTANCTCCTCATAAGGCCTGTTCTCCAGCCCCTTCACCAGCCTAGTCACTCTTCTCTGGACACGCTCCAGAGCCTCAGAGCCTTTTGAAAGAAACACTCATGTGTTGGTTGTTTGCTTACACAGCAGCTGGGTCATAAATGAAATGCTGTTTATTTTTGGTCCAATTCTTAATGAAACATCCATTAAAAGCATTATAGAACTAAATGTCTACCTCCAGTCTCAGTTACACTAGTGTAAATCTAGATTAACTCCACTGACTTCAGCTTCTTTGTTTATACTATTTCATAGCAAACAGATAGCACCCTCAAATTATCACTATAAAACAGAAAACTTCATTGCAGTGAATTTGCATCAAGATTTCACTATCGTTCTCTATTTTCATACACTTACAACTTCAGAGCTGAAATTTTTCATGCTTTACCTCAGATGGCAATGTTTTTTGGAAAAACACTGAGAAAATCTCATCACCTGTTTCCATGCTAAGTAATCACAAACACCAAAAGAAAAAAAGAAGCACACACCCTTGGGACCTTCTGGTTGGGAAGGACACTGCCATTGTCTGTGGGCTACCAGGAGGTGAGCAAGGAGAGCAGGGAGGGGAAGCAAAAAGTTCTTCCTCTGCAGAAATATAATTTCTGCGAGGTCCCTTGCACGATGCTCTGAAGCCTAGGAATTCTCATTTCTTCCTCTTGCTTAACCTCTGGTTTGAAAACAAAATCATTCACACAGTAATAATGAATTACTTGTATTGCTGCAGGAACAGCTCTTGGGCATCAGAAATTAGGAAGTAGAAGAACTGAAACTTTTCATTCAAGTCTTAGCGTAAAATCTATTACAATAGTCTCTACTCTTCATTAACACAGACTTAGGCTAACTCTTACACAATCTACACAGTACATTTTTTGCAACAACGCATTTTAGAGATGAGGCTAATATTACTACCTATTGGTAAGACTGTCTGGTACTTCTCTGACATCCTTCCTTCAGTTGCTCATCTCTCTCTCAAGCTTCACGTGGGATGAAATTTTCCAGTCCTGGGCCATGATTTGAATCAAAAGTTATGTGGAAACTATCTCCAAAAATATCTTTCCCATTAACAAACTGCTGGTTAACGAAAAATACTCTATTTCGCCCAGGTTAAAAATTCAAGTCTGGGATTTAAAAGCTTGCAGGAGACAGACTTTGATTTATGGCCACCTCAGCCACAACACTGCAAACATTCTGAAAAAATGACAGCACTTTGACCTTCTGTAAAGACTTAAATTTTTTAGCAATTAAATTTTTACTGAGTGAGACTCTCCTCAGCGGTCTGTGCTGCTGTGGGTTGAGAGCAGGAGTAAATGAAAAATGCTTGTCTCTACCCACTGGCAACAGAATCCTGGAAAGGATGTGACCAGTAAAATGTTAAATGTTAAGAGTCCTATGTTATTTGGGAAGACCATTGTGCCTTTTCTTCTGTCCCTACAAGCTGAACATCTCCAGTACACAGTCTGAGCATAGGAAGAGTCACTTGGGATCCCGATTCATAGGTGAAGCAGCATGGCACCCATCAAGAATCAAAAAGAAACACATGGAGAGGTGCAGCAGGAAAATCCATAGGTGTAGTTCCCCCCAAGGGGAGTGGCTATGCAAGCAAGCAGCTGCATCTAGCTTTGCGGGACCTTCTGAACATGATCCCATGCAGCACAACTGCAATAACCCAACTGAAAGGTGACTAAGAAACAGATTACTCTGGCAAGGGCTGCATGAGAAAGGGATGTTCAAAATGTCTTTGCTGGCAAAAAAACAATGGACGAGGGAGGGAAATACTCTTCCCAGTGACCAGGGTATCGAGGTACAGCTAAGTATCATGCAAGATTCCAATGATGCAGCCCTTGTGGCCCTGGCCTATGTATTGAGCCTGCCTGCCGTCACCTAAGACCTGCATACCATCAGCACTGTGCAGCCCTGTCTATGCTGAAAAAGAGCAAGGAGGGAAAAGATCTTCATGACTGCAAGGGCTGCTGTAGTATCCTCCTTCTGATACGTGCTAAAATACTGTGGATGTGGAAGCAATATCAGAGATTTATCTGAAGTTCGCCAGTATGGTGACCATGGTCTGGTAATGGAAAGACTGCATTGTTAATCAGATGGTACAAGAACAAAGTGATGAGCTCTGCTGAGGGTATGTGTTCTAGGTCTGTGTTTTGGTGGCACCTGAACACTACTTGCTTCTGCCTTTAAAAAGGATTTCCGAAGGACTAATCAGGGACTTCTGCAGGCAGTGATGTGTTGTGATATACTTAACAGCAGCTGAAACAGGTACTGACCCTGTGAAGGCTCCCCCTGTACTTTCCAATTACTCTCTTCTTCACTCTGCATACTGCCTTGTACCTCCCCTGCCACCTTAAGGGCTATTTGTGTTTCCATCCCTCACTCCATGCAGTCATTCCCTTGCACTCATCATTATCCCTGTCCGGCTGACTGCCAGGTTGGTCCATTAGTCAGGCTATGATTTCTAGAGCTGTATCACAGAAAATGATGGTTAAAGGTATTCCTCGTGTCCCCATCTCACCCTGTTGTCCTGCCCTGTGCCACAGAGCTGAGGCCTTCCAGCTGTTTATGAGGCTGTTCTTAGAAATCTATCAGTGAACTGATCTGGCTTAGAAATGAAGCAAGCCCCCATGACCTACATCTCTGGAACAAAAACAAGTGGTCCTTCTTCCCTCCTTTAAGCTGGATCAGTTCCAGGACAGGGTTTGAAGCACAAAGGCATGAAGAGTTCTGAAGCCATGCATCAGCAAAAACAAGCAGAAAAACAAGCAGCAGCTGAGCAGGAACAACTTCATCTGCATCATCATACAACAAGGAAATCATAATGGTGGGGCACCGACTTTTCAGACACTCCATGGATTTAAGACATGGAGCTACTAAAGGAGCTCTTACTGGCTAGCACCAACCACTTTCCTTATTCTGTGGATATTCACAACCTTGGATGAAGACAGAACCTTTGCTAACAAAATGTCAAGTCTCTCCCTAAATCCTCATCTTCCTTTGCCCTGTTTCCTCATGTCACTCTCCCATCTGCCCACTTGCTTTAAGAGTCCTCCCTATCATTTGCTGGATGCAGCATTCAAAAGCCAAACATCCATGGTGAAAATTTCTTTCAGCCAATAACTGCCAGTATAAGTATCACTAACAGGTAATTCTTGTTATGCACACAAATGAAGCAAGCTTGATGGATTTACACAATCCAAAGGTAACAACTTTACAAATAAGCTTTGTGCGATACTTGTAACAGGTCACACAGTTTCAATTATTATAGAGGACTCTTCTGGCATGCTCCTGCTGCTTCCTGATTACAGTATCACTGCTGTTTCTCTGCATTTATACCACACACACAAAAATGTGTAAGATTTTCATTTACACTGAAATAAGAGTATGTTAAATTACTGCAGCTAAGCTGATTTACATCATAAGCTTTCGGAATGGGAAATGGTCCTTTTTCTATGCAAAAGCCAGTTCCAATCAAAATAAATGGGGAGCCCCAGAACTGTACTTGAATATTGTGATCAATCTGATTGAAAGAAAAAAAATTAGCAAAATTCTACCTGTTTTGTTAAACTGGACTGTTCTATCTCAACTGAAACATAGAATATTCATTGGAAAAAACCAAACTTTCTCTTGGCAATATTATCACAGATCTAATAGTTGTACTGTGTATTTATTTACTCTGCAAACTGAAGGCAATAAAATCTTCATATGTAGCTCATGATGTTAAGAAGGACATATTGGAAACTGATACTTTTATGGTAAAAAAACCCCAAACATTATCTTATTAGTGACCTGCATTTCAGAAATCTTCACTGGTTTTCTTTCCATTTGAGTGAATTTCATCACAGCAAAACATGTCAGCTTCGCAAGAGATGAAACTCTTGTTTATCCATAGAACAATCAATCGGTCGGGATTTGTAGGAATGTAAGGTCTCTCTGCAGTGTCCCACCAATTTGGCAGTGGTAGAGGCACCAACCCTCAGGGAAGGCAGCCTAAGTGCTCCCTTCAGTCCCCTCAGCTTTCTGCTGAGACAGCTGTACAGAGCTGTTAGGCTGGGTTTTTTGTGTCTCCGCTAGAAGCTGATGCCACACCAGAGAATTCACTTTTGAATAGCCATGAGATCCACTTCTCCTACTGATGACTGGACCTTCTGACAAGTCCTATGGGGCAAGCTCAGTGAAGTTACAGACTCAGACAGCCTGGGCTGCACCTGCCTCAACGCTGTGCAAGTACTGGAAGATTAGCTAATTTTTCACTTCCTTTAAGTCACAGATTTTCAAATGATACCTCAATGAGTGCCAGAAGAGCAGTTTCATGATTGCAAAAACAAGACCAGGACATATACTGGTTTTACCTTATGCCACAGGGGATGCTGTCTGCCTACTCGCTCCATCACCCGAGGTGGTACCCAAGGTGGTTTCCTACAATAGCAAGCCTGACCACAATACTGTGGGCAGAGCAGGCTCCCCCCACCAAGCTGCTGAACAAAGTGTGAATAAAAAAATGGTCCTGGGAGGCCAAGTAGCTCTGGACATCCAAAGCACAGCAGCCAAGATGCCAGCGCCACACTTGCAAACTGCTTACTCTGAGAGTTCCCCCTTCCTTGACTGCACTGGGCTTTCAGGACTAGGCCAAGTTTGATGGGCTGGTTCCTCCCTGTGAAAGGAGAAGAGGAATGTGGGACACTCACCACATCTGTGTTTGTGATCTTGGCCAGGAGGTCCGTAAGGCTGTCACTGTCATCAAGCTGAAGGCCACAGATGGCTGCTCCCACACTTCCAGTTGCTATCATTGATGGTGGGTACATGGCAAAGTTAAAATCTGCAAGAACAGATCTGGGAATTAGTCCAAGCCCAGATCAGAAAAAACATCAGAGGCAAGAAACAAAAAAACCCACACCCAGGAATAAAAAACAGGGAAGTAGGAGAAAGGGAAAAGTGCTACTCTTTTTGGTATGACAGAGCTCATTACACTGCTCATCACAAGCAGTTAAAGCAGGGATAACAGATCTGCAAATTAAAATGGAAATGTGCTTCAGTCTTTTATCCTCATTGATGCATAAAATAAACCTGGACAACTTTTAATAGTCTCTCCCTAGTTTTAAAGAAATGGATAAGAGAACAAGGAGGGTTTCTGTAATTTTGTCAGAAATCTGGGTCTTGGTCACATTAGAGCTCTCTGTATAACTGGAAAACTAGCTGGAATAAGATACCACGAAGGACCATACTAAGAATTTAGTCACATCAATTTTTAAAGAATTAATTAAATCGAGCACTTAAAGAGCTGTCAGGGAAAGAGATTTTAATTGACATTTCACTACCTTTGCAATTAAAAAGCAAGAACATTTACAGCCCATAGCTACGTGATTAAAGAGTAAACAAAGATCACATTTGTCACTACTACTATTTCTTAAGAAACAAACCGAAAATATATTTCAAAACCTCCTCTCTCACATCTGTGAAGATCAGGAGAGAAATAAAATAAAACTGAAAGTTCTTGCAAACTTTATAAGGCAATTTTATGCATTATGATACTGCTATAGGCACTGGCTTATTGGCATATCTTACTAAATAACATTTCCAGGAGATCTTCTAGTTCACTAATATTCTCCTAAAAAGTAACTTGGGTTGCAAGTTTTTTGGTTCAACAATAACTCATTAACAAACCTTTCTCTACCAGTTTTCATTGGAAGGACTGCAAGAGAAGGAAGAGGAAACCCAAGTGATACTTAAAAAGAAATAAACCACAATCAATATATTCAGTCTACATACAGAAAGAGATCGTTATAGAAAACTGTCCTTCTGTTAAGGGCAGATCCCAAGCCTCCTCTCTTCAGCTAGTACAAATTCTGTAACACTGTTATGTCTGCATAACTGCCCAAGCTTTAGACACATGGAGAGTATCTGCCTCCCAGACTCTGAGTTGGCAGATACTGCAATCTCTGTGGAGACAGTATGTTCTTCTCCAGGCTGTAGTATGTCCCTGGGATCCATGAGGAATGAAGTAGTCAGGTAAGAATGGGAATCAAATCATAATGTTCATCCAGATGGACTGGAGGTGGAGTGGTAGAATTGGAGAGAGAAATTCTTACATGGATTTGTCTGTCTCAGAATGCTATGAGGAGATGACCAACTGCAAGCCCACCACTGTACGCTGCTCAAGTCCACTGTCTTTCCTACCAGGAGAGCTCACACTCTGACAGCCACTTCTGAAGAAGCAAATTCCCACCAACAGAAGCAAAGAATTATTATTGTAAAATATATATATTCTAGTATTATAATAATTATGCATGTCATTATTATAGAATTAATAATTAATCACTACTGCAATACTAAAAATCCGCTGTATCTAGGAAATCTGATGATCTTGGAAATTAAGTCATATTGGCCCCACTGATGAGTGAGTCCAGAGTCTCAACTCACACTTATTAGTGCAGGACACAACCTTAAGGGTGCTGATCTCAGCACAGCAGGAATTGCGCTTCCACAATCACAACTGCTTTTGCTCATGATGTTTTATTCACATACGTAAGGTCTAACATCATCCAGCCTGGTAAATGCATGACCAAGGATAATAAATAAGGTTACCTGACACATGGCACATGCTCTACCCACAGTGCCATCCCCATCCCCAGTGCCTCGGCTGATGGCCACACTTATCATTGGGACAGACCTCAAGACCAGGCCATAAATACAGTGACGTTTTAAGCTCTTGCAACAGCCCTTGGTTTATGCCATTCTACTTCTCTTCTTATCCACTGCTACTTACAGTGGACCCCAGGACTTGGCTCTGGGTGCCTGTTGCAGTAGCTCATTGATGTGGATTGATCTGGTAGCCAGTGGGTCCACAGAACTGTGATAACTGGGCTACCAGTGTACAAATTCCAATGGGCAACCTGTTTACAAAGTCCAATATCAAAGCCAGTGCTTCCTCCTCATCCATGGAGCATAAAACAAATGTCTATAAAATTTAAGAACGTTCAAACATTTATGGAAGAGGTGTAGTGTCCCCCAAATCTGCTCTCATCTACATAGAGTGATTCACCAGCAATCCAACTGATTTCTTTAGAGAAAGGATAAATTAAAGCAGACTACATTTCTGCAGGTCTGCTTCTCCTCTTGTACACAATACATTTGCTTGGGTTCACAAATCCTGTATTGGTGTGAATGAGGTCAACATGGCCCTAAATTGGGAAGCGATTCCCACACTTAATATTTGGCCCTACCAAACCCACTCCTATGCATGGGAACTATGAGTGGCAATGGACTTTCCATAATTTACCCCTCCTTTTCTTGAGTTTGAGGGAAGATATAGTAAAAAGATGGTGTGAAACCTCTCAAACTCTGCCAATGTTTGGATGGTCCCAATGGAAGCTACAATGCAGTGGGTGAGAAGGAAAATCAACCCTCTCCCATCCATCATTTGTGCCAGCAGCAGGGTGAAACAGACCCACTCAAAGGCCCAGATGGACCCACGCTCTCATGCATGGTCACTGAGCCACCACGGAGCAGCTTCACCCAGCACTGAGCAGCTGGTGGTGAGACCCAAGTAACAGGGAGCTCCCATGTCTTGGACCCAACACTCAGGACTGGCCAGGCATGGCAACCTGAGTGAGGGACATAGCTTCTGTCTGCCCTCTGAACCTCCTTGCCTCCTAGGGTGCTTGCATCAAGACCTTCACATTATCCAAATACCATTTTTCTCATGGTTGATTTTCTATCTACTTCCAGAAACCGTCTTCCTAGGAAGCTGAATAAAGAGCCACAGTGCTCCTGCCAGCTAGCACTGCTGTAGGTCTGCTTCCACGTGGGGTCACATGAGAACATTTCTATGCCCAATAACCTTGTTAGTTCCCTTAATGTCATTCATAATGCAAATGAGACAGTGAGCGAATGGCCAGAGGCCCAGACTGACTAAAGCTCTGCATCCAGAAAGTCTTACATCGCCTCTAGCTCTAAACTAACTTCCCTCTATAACAAGCACCATAAACTTGGCTATCAAAGCTACACATGCCCAGTCTTTGTTGTACAACAGGCAGTGATTTGTATCACTGGCTTCTATTTTTAGCATATTAATTAACTACTGCAACTGGTGAGGCAAGTGTCTCCAACTGGAGAGTGTGGCATCATTGTCTGAAGTCATCACCTCATCTCGCGCTATTGAAAATCATGGCAGTGACCCTCCTGCTGATATGAATTTAACCTGACATGCCCACAAAGAGATAGGGGGTGGTGCACCAATTTTGTACACATGGTTCTCCACATCACCCTGGACCCTATTAGTGTGGAAAGAGCTCACTGAAAGAAAAGAAACCACATTGTGCTGGGCCACCTAGAGGGTTGAATAGAAAAGGCTGAGGAAAAGAGCACGCAGCAGTATAAAGGCTGTAATTAACATATTTCCATATTCAAGGAAAGCAATAACTACGTGAAATGTTTGTCAAGGTGCAATGAAAGCATAAACATTAAGTACCGTATCTGAGGGGATGCAGAAATCCCTCCGAGTCCATTACATTCCATCAAGAAATTCAAAACAAGCTTTTTACACATTATTTTCAATTATAAACCTCTATCTCTGCTTCCTGTGATGAGAAGCCAAGTCCCAATATTATCACTCAGTTTTTGTCCAGGTAAAATCACTCTCAGAATTAAGTTACAAGCTTACCCTGAGAATTTTTTTTAAAGGATCAAAATAAAAAAGGGCAAGAGAGGACTTGAACATTTGACTTATGCTTTTATTTTAAATTCTTGCTGGAGATAATGAGCTCTGAATTACAGAGGGAATATTATAAAAAACACTTCTTACTGGCCATCTGAAACACAGTCATGGGCTAAACCCTTCTTTAGGATCTATGCGCAGTCTGGGTTAATGGGCATCCAGAGCCTGCACTGAAGACACACTCTCACTCCAACCTTACTGTGATTTGTGCAATTCTGTTGGAAAGTACAAAAGAGTCGGTTTCGTTAAAAGTCAGAGGAGTAGTGCAACAATGTGTAGTCTACAGGAATCTAAGCAGATGAATGTTTCAAGGAAGAAATGGGTTGTTAAAAAGCAGGATTCCTTTTACCTTCTGTTCCCAAGCAATAAACACCAGAAACAGTCCCATCCCCATTTCAGGATCATTTTCTTCCTGAAGGAACTTAAAAACAACGGATCAACCTTGCACAACCTCACTGTCTTCACAGCTGGAGATAAAAAAGCCAATATAAGAAACAGTGCCCTTTTGAACACAGCTGCCTCTGAACCTGGCAGCTGGAGTCATCAAGCAAACAGAGGTTAGCCCAAACCCACACCCTGCTTCAACACTGGAGCTAACACTGCCCAGGACGAACATAAGCACATGTCGAGGATGTTCTTGTGCTGGTACAGCACGCATAGGAGATGGCCAGGTTCTAGGACCCTGTGCACTGCAGATGAGCTGTTTTGCTGGCTTTTCCCTCTTCCTGTGGATTTCACTACCTTCGAGAATTTCACTACCTCAGAAAAATGCAAGTTTGACAGTCAGTTTATAGCAGGATGGAACTGGAATCAGGAACCCAGAGAGGTCCTGCAAGGGGAAGCCCTAACTCACAGCCAATAAATGAAAACTGCCAGAGGAAAAGAGCACTAACAAATATCCAGGCTGACTGTGCTTGGTATGCCAAAGCCAGGTAGGAACTCTACCTTCTTACAATGACCCTTGTTACTGCTCTGGGTGGAGGTTTTCTTTAATAGACAGCTTTAATCTCTATAATTTCATAGAGGTTTATTTTCAGAGTTGCAAATGGACAATTGGAAATCCATCTGGAGGAAGATAGCGCTTTGGGGGGGGGGAAGAGTGGGAGGGTGGGCAGGGAAGGAAAGGAATGTTACTTCCATGAGGAGAACAGATGACAGCCATCAGTACTGGTTTATAAACTTCACCCAGCCAGTGACTTTACTACAAGGACAAACACAGATCTATATTTTACTGGGTAAGTTTAAAAGAAAAGTCTAAGGGAAACAATGCAAGTAGTTAACTTAATTCTTGCCTGTTTTGATCCAAATGCAATTCCAGTATCAGCATGCTACTTTTTTTTTTTTTAACACTATTTGGTTTAACTGCATTGACCATCTTTTTCTCTTGCTCTGACATTTTTACAAGATACAGCAATTTTTACCCATGATAACTATCTTTGCTTTTCAAGGCAAAACCAGATGACTCTCAGCCCTTCAAAAGAGAGCATGGCAATGCCAAGTATTATCAAATTAAAAACTGTCCAGACAAACAGGATGCAGACCTGCTTCTATTCTTCGAGTAGGCAGGAGGGCTGACACCTAATTCTGTTCCTGGGCTGCAGTAAGGCAGAAATTAATTGCCTTTATACAAATGGTTCTAATGTATCCTAAATAGTAATGCTACACCACAACCACCCAAGTGAGGCTGAGATAGTAAAATACATTGAGCACCCTAAGTGAAGTACATCGTATACACTCAGTACACCATGCTTATTAGCTGATCATAAACTATATCTTAACAACTGTTTGCACTGGTTGTTATTTACACTTGTTCTACACCTTCACTAAGGAAGCCTAAGGATCAGGGTTATATAAGTGCCTGAACCATAAAAGAGTCAGATCTGCAGCTGGTAGGAAGGACGACAACCTATCCAGCAGCACAGGAATTAGACTGGTTTGTGTCAGCAGCGTCTCTCTTCCTCCATTTCCCTCCACCTCACCTTCCCAGATCTGATGGGTCCTACAACTTAAGGAGTGAGTCTGCTTATACGCAGCACTCCCCAGGCCCTACTTACTTCTTAATGGAGCTACATGGTTCACGTAGCTTCATTTTGCTGGAAAGCTCAGTATACTGATAAAAGCTGCCTCTCCCAGGAACAAGGAAGAGTCTTCTTTCCTATGGCAAGAAATTCATGAGGATTATTCTTTCTTCTGCCATACAATAAGTATTTGTGCAACCACTGTCACTTTGCAACTTGTATTTTGTTTCTGAGAGATTAATCCACACAATGAAGCCTCTGTGGACTTCCTTCTTTCCTGCTAGAAAGAACAGGTCTCCAACAAAACTTGTATCACACCTTTATCCTCCACAGGACAGAGCCTAATAGCTCCTACACTGGCTGCAGGAAGGATGGAGAGTAGACTTGTCCAGGAGTCCTGAGGATCAAACATACCTTTTGGTGTTACAAAGCATTCTGTGTGGTTACCCTCCAGATCACTAGGGTTGTGGGCCCCATCTTTCATTTGCAGTCTTTTCTCAGACAACACTCTCATTGACTTACACAGAACTTCTATCTGAGTAAGGACCCAGGTTTTGGCCCAGAAGTTAAAAAAAGCCCTCTCAGCTTTCAAATGTAGATGATTAATGTCCCAGAGAGCTGAATTTTTTCTCCTTTTTCTTAGCCTCTGAAGACATGACTTGCACAATCTGTCCTCCCGCCAAACCCATCCCCTTACATGCTTTGACATAAAAAGGAGTATCCTGCACCTAAACAGTGGCATGTGCATCCTCCAACAAGACAAAGTAATTCAAGGGAGTAGCTGGGCTTATGTGACTGAACTGCCTGGAAAAAAAAGAAAAAATGAAGGGCACCCTGAAATCAAGGAAATCACGCACTCTCTTTCTTTTGCCTGGTAGCAGCTCTGTAGCCAGTGCCCCTTCACACTCCTTCACGTATGGTTTCCTGTCTTCAGAGCACAGCACATGCAAGCAAACAGGTAACCCCAGAGGATGCATTTCCAAAGCATGGAGCCCTGTGTGAAGAGACAGGAGGGACAGAGGGTGCAAAACAATGAACGGATAGAGGTAGGGTCAGAGCAGGAAAGTGACAGGATCCTGGAAAGCTGAAGAAGGATAATCTCCATTGGTCTCATAGGTAAATAGGAACACCTCAAGCTGAAAAAGCGTTAAACATCAATTTTGCCAAGCTATACTCTAAGGATAAGGGGTCCAGATTCGGCCTTTTAGTGTCTTTAAAATTCAGAAAAATCCTGATGGAGGTTATAGCTTACACGAAGAGCCACCAGCAGGATTAGAAAACAAATGACATCATGACAGACTAGGCTAAAAAAGTGAATGTCAATCCATACATTCTTACTGTGCAGTGAGGAAGGCAGCTTGAAGAAAGCTGGCCTACACACAAGAAATTCACAGCCAACAGATTCTCGCTGAATGATAGCTGGAATGGGCTGCAGGCAGACACGGCTTTTGGCCCCTTCCAGTGGCAAAGCAGGCTCCTGAAAGAATTTTGAGTGCAGAACAGGGGAAAGAGGCAACTTTTTATTCAAGGAATAAGCTTCTGTCTTGCTCAGCAGCTGTATGTTCAGATGGGACTAAGGGCAACAAGGGATGCATTCCAGTTTCAGTGATGCTCATGTGAATCATTAATCACTGCAAGGACTAGGGACAGGCTGTAGATTTGTATCCATGAAGCTTGCTTCGGAAACTGGACTCAAAATAAAGACAGACAGAATGACAAAACGATAAAACATAACTGGGAGGAATACACAAAAGACTCTTCCACCACCATCTTTTGTATAACATTCAAATGGAAAGGAGAATAGAGATGATAACCAAAATCATCCTATAGATACAGCACAACATCCAGAATTGTCAATGGTTGCTTCTATCTCTGCTCACATAAAGTATTGGAGAACCAAGATCCCAGCTGGTACTGTAAAGGCAGGGAACACTTGGGAATTTCTGGCATAAAGCTTTTGCTGGCAAATTAAAACAAAGCATTTGGTGAAGAAGAACTCGGGCTAGAGGAGAAAAAGTCAGTATATGCCATATTTTGCATGATACACTAAGGAAGTATTTGAGAATGGAGAAAACTGTAATTAAATGAATTAGCAAATAAAAAGATATTCAATACTATGCTCCAGGCCAGAGCTGTAAGCTAACCAGTGAGATCAGGTCTGGTTAACGTAAAGAGCCAAAAATGAGCCCAAAACCACATAGAAGGAGCAAGAGAAAAGGCAGCCATGTCTCAAAGGAGATCACCCCACTGAAAGAAGCCAAATGGAGAAATGAAACATCAGGCTTAACCCAAGCTGACAGAGAGCAGAAGCTTTGAGGGAGAAAGGAAAAGAAGAAACATAACAGCCAATGAGAGCTCTCTGACAAATAGGACAAGAAAAGGAAATGATAACTGGATCTGGAAGGAAGACTGATGAGAAGGTGCTTTTCTTCACCACAGACAGTAAAAACAACTTTGAGAAAGCAGCAGTGAAATGGAAGTAGAGTCGTAATAACAGTTCTATGTGGGAGAAGTAGCTTGCTAGTAAACTGTGAATGAGGTAGAAAAATGGGAGTGAGGGCTTGGATAAGACATCTGCTCTTGAAACTGCAAGGGGCTCTGGGTCCTCCAAACAAAATGCCAACACAGCTGTCTGTGGAGAGCAGGATGAGAAGAAAATCCACTGCTAGCAACATGGTGCCCTGTCTCTTGGGAAGCTCCTTATGCAATTAATTGTGTCTTTCACTTGTAAGAAAAAACCTCTGACCCATTGCCTCTTTAAATTACAGGTAAAGGACTTTGGTTCATGCACTGGAAAAAGGTAACTTGAGTAGCGGATCACACAGGAAAAACACAGGAGGGAAGTGCATGTTGGGACTAAGATGTGCAAAGAAGATAATGTTCTGACTCTCAGGAGAAAGACTGGTAAAGTACAGAGCTAACCGTCAAAAAAATTAATAGAAAAAAGGTTGTAAGAAGCCATGGACTTGGGTAGCCCACAGTCCCGTAATAGTTTGATTATACTGAAAACTGCAAGGGCAAAGGATTACAGACCTGAATTTGAGAAGTTCAACCATAATTACATCTATGTCACTCAAGAAAAAGTTATCTTGGATAAAACAAAACAAAGGGAAACACTATCGTATAAGGTAGAAGCAGCAAAAGAGAGGGAAAAATGATCTGATCTGGAAGACAACATTCAGGTATGCTGGAGGCTGATGGCTAATGGTGTTCTGAGGATCCAGAGAAATGTCCACAGGAAAGGCCATCTTTATAAGAAAAAAAGGCAGTGTGAATGAACCCTGAGTAAAGGAAGAAAGCAAAAGAAAGAAGGCAAAGTTGACGTAACAGGTCGATATTAAAGTAAAATCCACTAGTACAGAAATGTCTGATGAATTACCAAGAGTGATCCTGCAAACTTTAAGCAATATTTCTATTGAGTCCTGTGGTCTTTTGCCTGAAAAGAATCATGTAGCAGTGGGAAAAGAAGGAGAAGCTTGACCATTATGGTAACCAAAAAGTCAATTATACCTAACTCAGCCCATGTTAAGATTCTCTTGAACAGATTGACTGATGTAGATAAAACTGGCCTAAGTCACAAAAGCAGTCATTACATCTCAAACATCTGATAAGCAGGCATAACTAGACATTCATACTCAAAAGCTACATGCCATCTACCTTTTCCCTCTGCAGACATGCAGGCAGAACCGCTCCTATCACAAAGGACTAAGTATGTCAAATTGTAGTGAATGCAAACATTGAGCTGAATACCACTTGATAACATCCCTGGAAAACACTGCATGTGTTCCAGGTCTAACTTCCAAGAAGTTTTTAAAAATCACTGGGATAAAAAACCAACCAAATGAAACCCACTGTTTTGTAGATGGGTATAAACTGAAAGCCTCTTTTCCACAGAAGTAGTTATTCTCATCTATATCTTCAGAAACTGTATTTGGCCAAATATACAACAAAAGGCAAATGTAACTGTTTCCTTCAAAATGGACTAGTTTCACTGCCTTCTTCGAGTGAAATTAGAGAAAAAATTCAATCTTTAAAAAAAAAATTACTTCTTACATCATCATTCTCTATACTGCAGTAACGTGATAAAGTCACACACGTGTTCAGAAACAAATCTTTACCTTCTATGTAGATAGCATCCAGTTAATGAAGATTTTACAAACACAGTAATTTAATGCATTAGTCCAGTGCATTTTGGGCTAATCTGCCATAATTTCTAGCATTTTGGGTGTTCCATATCTATCCTTATAAATGATCTGAATAAAATTAGTGCATGGGCAAAGAAAAAACCACAATCTAATCCAGTCTTACTGACTTCATCACAAAAGCCCCACACGCGTTCATAGACGCAGGACTGCAACTCTACTACAGCTCCTGACTGCAGAAATACTCTTTAAATGCAGTTTTGGAGCTTGCTTCACAATGCCCTTTGCAAGCAATCCCACTGGCTTGAACCACTCTTTCTCCACTGCATAAGGACAGATAGAATGAAAAGCCTTTGCATCACCAGTGACAAACCACAGAATCACAGAAAGGTTTGGGTTGCAGGCAACCTTAAAGATCATCCAGTTCCACCCCCCTGCCATGGGTGCAGATGCCTCATTCACACCAGACCAGGTTGCCCAAAGCCCCATCCAATCTGGCCTTGAATACCTCCAGGGAGGGGGCAGCCACAGCTTCCCTGGGCAACCTGTGCCAGTGCCTTACCCCCCTCACAGAGAATTTTTTTTTCTTGATATCTAATCTAAATCTCCCCTCATCCAGCTTAAAACTGTTGCTCCTCATCCTATCCCTACACTCCCTGAAAAACAGCCCCTCCCCCATTTTCTGCCCTTTCAACCATGCAGCAAGTAGCAGATGCATATGGAGCACCTCGGCCTACCTGTGGCACACAGAGCAATGAAAGTCTGTGCATGCTTCCGGATCAAAAGCAACTTGTCTTTAGGGAGAGGCAGCTTCCTTAGGATGTGTTCAATGAAATCATGTGGGGTGATGGCTGCGAGGTTCCACTTCAACTTCCCCAGCACCACCAACTCCCATTCCTGCAGAGGAGAACAGGGACAGGGATGGGAGAAGACAAGAAAAGCCATAAGCAAACCTGAAGGAAACCTCAATTCATTTATTTCTCTGACTGTAATTATATCACTGTTAAATCGGTTTTGCTCAAACATATTTTTCCTCTATACCTCTACTGCTTTGAAGTTGTTGACTTTAATATTATTTTTCTGAACACTGGAAATATCAAGCTCTAATGAAAATAATAAGACCTGGCAGCTCCTGACAAGATTTTTCTTTTTTTTTTTTTTTTTGTATGCAGTGCTGAATGCCCACCCAGAAAGTTTAGCCTGCAATTAGATATTGCCAAGGTCACTGTGGTCCTTTCCTAGCAACTTCTTTTAAATGACTGTAGTCCTTACTACACAGCCATTTAAAGCCCTAGGGATAACCATGCACAAAAATAACCTAACTATACATTCTTTTATTTTCATAACTGGAGAAGTTAGCTTGATGGCATCTCTCCCAAAACTACATTCAAAAGCTCCTGTAGGTAAACCTGATGGTGCTCAAAACACTCTAAGACAGGCTTTGCAGAAAGGAAATGCATACGTAAATTATCTGTGAATAGATCATGTAGAATCTACTCCCACATTCTTTGTACGACCCAAACTCCCAGTGAAACCAAAGGAAAGCTTGGGCACGCATGTAACTACTAGCCATTCCCTGCAATGTGATTACACGTAGAAATGGTACCTAATCAACAGATCCGGCCATGGGGTTCAAGCAGGGATAGACCTACATGTTTTAACGTCTAAAATAAGTTTTGAATACCTTACAGTGCCAGGCAGAATGAACAACACTTAGACCTTGGACTTGTTTCTTTCTCATGCATCAACTACTAGCTATTAACTAAATTCCATGCACTGATTCTTCAGTCCTGACGATGCATGAGCCTGGTGGAGCCCAGCATGGCGGGGAGCCCCAGCTAAGCTGTAGAGCTGGCAAGTTGAAAGAAAGCCCTTTAATTTTGCAGCCAAGTAGAGGTCAACCAGCATTGCTGAGAAACCATAAGCATGGACCCCACAATGTCATTTCTGCAGCTGTTTCTCTGAACAGATGCCCTCTTTAACAACAAGTCACTTTCCTTCAGACATTCCTACTGGATTATGACAGCATCCTCCATAGCTCGAAAAAATTTCAAATTCACATACGTAAAAGCCCCCAAAAAACAGATATTTTTTTTTCCTTTCTCAAGAAAACCTGTAAGATATTTGAACATAATAGTAATTACATTAACTAAGGACCAATCTTCCCAACATTACTAATGTGACAGATTTTGGTACAGAAGAACACTTAATCGATAAGACTGAACACAGTTAAGCACATGTCTAAATCCATATGGCACAAAAAGGTAGGCTTGTTGTTCCACACCTTCTTGTGTGGAGCTGAAGACACTTCCCCTAACAGTCCATACCTGCCATGGGACCTCACATCTGTGACAGCCATGGCAAGGTTTGCAGTGTAAAGCTTTTTACTATGCAGAAGCATGAGCAGACAACCCCTCCCCTGGGGAAATTCCCACTGCCTTCACCCAGTGACTCATAGGAGAAATTCTCCTGGGATTCGGCTCTCTACATGCATCCACCAGGATCTGTAGGAATAAAGCTATCTGCCTGAACGTACATCTCGGAGTTTTAAATACTCCTCTAGCACACTGTACCACAAAGCACTTTGCAAATACTACTTATTCCATTAAAAAAAAAAAAAGACTCTTTCTGTTTCTGCTTTCACAATGTCCAAAGTGGACATTGGAGAAGTCCTACCACGTGGGACATGACTCACAGTGATGTTTAACCAGGCTTAATTTTCATTTTATTGCCTAGCTCATTGTTAAAACCACAGGGAAGTACATTCGCAAACACCACAGGAGCAGGAGCACAGCTTCCCAAGTGGCAAACCCTATCCACCCATTACTTCCCAGGTGACAAACCCAACCACTCACCAGCTGCCTCCCAGGTGAAAAACCCAGCCACCCACCTGCTGCTTCCCAGTGACAAACCCAACAATTCACCCACTGTTTTCAGGGAACAAACCCAACCATCCCCCTGATGCTCCCCAAGCGACAAAACCAGCCAGTCACCCATAGCTTCCCAAGAGACCAATCAAACCACCCACCCGCCGCTTCCCAAGTGACAAACCCAGCCATCCACCCAATGCTTCCCAGGTGACAAACCCAGCCCCTCAGCCGCTGCTTCAAGTGACAGATCCAAGCCATTCACCCGCTGCTTCCCAGGTGACAAACCCAGCCACTAATCCGCTGCCACCTGAGCCCTCCTAGGTGCCCCCCGGGAGCTGAAGCCCCCACCGGCCTTCCCCGAGGCAGGGACCACCACCGCTACCCGCGCATGTCCCCTGCCTGGGGACGCTGGCCCCTGGCTTCCTACACACATCCCCGCCCCGGTGGCGAAGCGCAATCCCGCCCTGCACCGCCGCGTGTCTGCCGCCAGGTGGCGCTGCCGCGCCGCTTCGCGCACGTGCGCCTGCTTTCCCCCCAGCCCCGCGCCCCGGCGGGGTCCCCCTCAGGGACACCCGCACCCGCGGCGGGGACACGTGGATGGGGGGGGGGGGGGCGGCGAACCCCGGCCCCGGCCGCCCCGGGAGGAGGCGGAGGAAACGGAACAGGCGAGGTCCCCTGCGCCTGCAGCTTCAGGTCTTAAGAATCGTGGAATAGTCTGGGTTGGAAGGGACCTTAACGACCATCTCAGGTTCCAACGCCCTCGCCATAGGCAGGGACACCTCCCACCAGACCTGGCTGCTCAGGTCGACCAAGTCTTTCGCACTGTTAGACAGTTCACTGAATGCATAAAAAAACAAACAAACAAACAAAACAACAACAAAAAATCGTGAAACCCACGGTTTTTTAAACAGTGGTAGAAGTTATGGCTCGCCATGCAAGAGAAGGAGAGGGAAGGAGGCAGCTGGCAGGACAAGAGGTGATGGAGAAATGGTGGCAGGGGGCTGCTTACCAGCAGCTCTTGGGGTTTGATGGAATTGTCCGTATATATGCACAGCTTCTCGGCTGTGAGGGGGATTGTCTCTTTCAGCTTGGAGGCCAGGAAAATGCACACTGCCCCCAGCAGCTGCAGATGGCACTTTCGAGTGGGCACCACAGCTAAGAATCTGTCCAAGTAATTCATGGCCAGAGGGAAAACTTCTTCTTCGCACTTCTGCTCTTCACAGACCTGCAAGCGAGGAGCGTGGGGAGAGGTTGGGAGGGGCAGGTGGGGAAGAGACAAGAGGGGGAAAAAAGAAATAAATGAGTGATCCCACCAAACAGACCACTGCCCCCCCCTACTATGGCTCCTGCGATTTTTGTTTCCCGGGGAGCTAAATTTTGGGGGAGGGGGAGATGGCCGGAGAGGTTGGGAAGGCTGTCAATCGGCTTTCACATTCCTTCAGTTCATTCACCAAGAAATGAATTAAAGACACTGGGAGAACCGAAAAGCACCATCCAGCAGCAAGAGAGCAGCCTCCGAGGTTTTTTTTTTCTTGCGACCCGGTTTTTTTCTTTTTTTTTATTCCGTCATATTTTCAAAAAATCGATAAAAATATCAAAACCTGCCCGGGGGTCCCGGTTTCGGTGCCGGTGGCATCC
This sequence comes from Piaya cayana, assembly GCA_013389865.1. Classification (NCBI taxonomy): domain Eukaryota; kingdom Metazoa; phylum Chordata; class Aves; order Cuculiformes; family Coccyzidae; genus Piaya; species Piaya cayana. The sequence continues at coordinate 18,145 of WAAB01005846.1, read as the reverse complement.
CGGGACGATCCCGTATCGTTTCCGAC
>WAAB01005846.1:0-15862 GCA_013389865.1 Piaya cayana | reverse complement strand
GAGGTTGGCTGGGGGCGGGGGGGCACGACGGGAGCAGGAGTTGTGCTCCGCACCGGGTGATTTCTACCCTCCTCGCACTCCGCCGGCGTCTCGTTCGCTTCCCCGCCTGCAAAATATATCATCAACTTCGCGAAGCCTCTGCCGCTGCCTCCTCCTATAGAGCAGGGGCTCCCGAGGGGGGGGGACACACACAAGAGCCATGCGGGGCTGAGCCACCCGAGGATGCGCGGAGCTCGGTGACCCCCGGCGGGATGGCGAGTTGCCCCCGCCTCAGGGCGACCGTTCCCCCTCCCCCCCCCCCCCACACACACCCCCGCAGCCCCAGGCACGGCGGAGGTGGGGCTCGGCGAGGGACGGGGGGGTGCAGAAATACCGCCTTAAAAAATGCGAAGCGGGGAGTTTGGGGCGCCGCTTCCCCTTCCTGCATTTGCATAGCCAATAGCTCTGGGGCTCTCGCCGCTGCGCGCTGATTGTTACCGGGCAGATTATTTTTTAAGGACGCGGTCTTGGCCGGCATCGAGAGCGGCCCCGGAGGGCAGGGAGAGAGGTGGAGCCTCCTCACCTGACCGCGCGGGGGCGTCCCCGGCACCGGGGCAGGCGGGGGGAGCCGCTGTCGCTGCCCGCCGGGGGACAAACGCCGTTCCTCGCTCCCCCGCATCCGAAAAGGGTGGGAGGGATGGCGCCGGCTTTTTGCCGACACCGGCTGGGACGGTCCCGCGTCCGACCCGCCCGCCGGAGCAAAGCGCCCTCATCACCAAAAAGACTCCGCGTCCCCACAGCCCCCCCGACGGCCCGCTCTGTCCCTCGGGGACGCGGAGCCGAGCCCGGACAGCCGAGCCCCCCACGCCGCGTGTCCCCGCGAGGTCACATCCGCGCCCCTCTCGTCCAGTCCGCGAAGCCGGCGGCTCCCGCACGCGGCTGAAGAGAAGGGACGGCGCTGCCGGGCACCGTGTGTGTCCCCTCTGACCCTGCGGGGACAGCTTTGCCCGGCGAGGATCGTATTCGAGGAGGGGGAAGGGTGGGGGCACCCCCGCCGCACGTTGCGGCGCAATGAAAGGCTCTTCAACTTCCACCATTCAGTTCCTCTTCCCGGCTGCTCCCGTGAACGGGGAGTGTGTTGTGTCAGCGCACGTTTTCCTTCTCCAACCTTAAATCCATAAGCGCTCCCGTCTGGCTTTGTAGCCCGACAATGCAGCGATTGTGATTTACGTCGGTTTCGGGCGGGCGGGGGAGGACAACGGGTGTCCTGATTGTCCGGCATCAGCTTTCCGATGTGGGGTGATGTCTGGGGCACGGCGCGGGTGCCGGCTGCGGGACGATGGGGCGCGGGAGTCCCCGGCGGGGACCGGGAGGTGGGATGCGGGGACCCCCGGCGGGGACCAGGAGGTGGGATGCGGGGACCCCCGGCGGGGACCGAGAGGTGGGATGCGGGGACCCCCGGCGGGGACCGGGAGGTGGGATGCGGGGGGGGCCCAGCGGGGACCGAGAGGTGGGATGCGGGGATCCCCGTCGGGGACCGGGAGGTGGGATGCGGGGGGGCCCAGAGGGGACCGGGAGAGGGGATGCGGGGATCCCACGTGCCCGCCGACGAGACGAAGCAGCCACGAACCCCGCGGGCGGACCGGTGCTGCCCTGCTGCGGAGGGGGGTCCCTTTAGGAAAGAAAACCACCCTGAATCAATCGGTGGACGCGTGCCAGGTCTGCACGCAGAGGTGCCGGTGATCTGCGGCGACGTCGTGAAAAATAAAAACCACTCTTCTTTTAGCCGGTGCTACGGCTTTTTTTTTTTTTTTCATACTCGACACCCGTTTCCCAAGGGGAAAGGCCGGTGCCGTGAAACGCAGTCGTCGGGGGCCCCGCGGGCTCGGAAGCCCCTTCGCCTTGTCCCCATGCCCACGGGCGCTGCCGCACGCGTTTGGAGACGGCAGATGTTTTAACAGCCTCCGTGTAGAGACTACCGAGTGCCATATGTTAAATATCACTGCCCTCCAGAAAAAGAAAAAAAAAAAACCAAAAAACCACAAAACAACAACCGCAACAACACCCCCCTCCCCGAAAAAAAACCCCAAACCACAAATAAGCCAAAACTTTTCGCATTCTCTCTCCTTCTTTTGCTGACCAGCTTCGCCCTTTTAAAAGTGTAATTGATGAATATTTTTTAAAATAGATCCTTCATTCGTCATCACACCTGTTTATATTATTTATTCTCTTCGCAAATCTGGAGAAGCCTCTTGAAGATGCTTGCAGACAGCATGGGATCCAGCTTTGCGTTTGAGCCACGGACCAGCGGTGCTGCGGCGTTTCTGTTTGTTTAAATGGAAGAAGTATTCCCTTGCGGGGCTTGAAACCTGAAGGCTGGAGTGTGAAACGTGAGAATCTGAAAGTGAAACCGAATGGAATCCAAAAGAGAAACAGATGAATGTGCTTCCACTGTCCAAGCGGAGGAAAGCCGTGAATAGAAAGAAATAACGTGAATCACCAAATGTGTAATAGATTTGAAATAAAATTATTCCAGCCTCAGGCACTGGAAGCAATCTACCTTGGTGGTTTCCTTTTTGTTATTTAGTATCTGATTATCAGTCCTCTAGAGGTAAATTCTATAATTCCTTGCTGTGCATTCAACAGGAACATGATAAAAATTATCTTTTCTTTCCTCTCATTTCTAATTAAAGACTAGAAAAGGATTTGGAGACCACAGGAATTGCTGCACATTGCAGATGTGTTTTCAATGAGTTATTTTCAATTCTACAGGCAATTTTCAACTAAATACCTGTGTAGTGGCAGCTTTGTTATTAACAGCCACCTTAAATAACATAATTACTGAGCAGGTGAACTGTACCCTGTAGTAAAACTATATGTGCCTATAAAGGGTGATTTTACATGGGCACAACAGTTACAACATTAACTAATGATTTCTGTGTAATTGCTTAAGATATTTTACTCCTTTCTGGTGTATGCAAAGTTTCGTCTTTATCGTTTCTCATTCCTTAGCTTATAGTTCTTCAGTGCAGCAACTAGGAACTCTGCTTGTGCAATTCCCAGTGCAAGGATTACACAACTCCACTCTTAGATTTCTTTATTAGGCAAGACAGGAAAGGGCTCAAGAAATAGCTACGAGAATGATCAGGTACCTAGGACTCATGTTTTAGGCTGGGCATCTTCATAAATTCATCACAGTTAGTCCAAAGACACTCTCAGATTTAACATGAACATCAATGAGAGAAATCTAGAGAAATTTGGGATGGGAGAAGTGGTAGTGATACATCCAACAACAAAGCAAACTTTTCAACTACAAGTTTAATTAATCCCTCTATATTTCATTTAGGGCTGTGTCTTTAAGGTTAGGTGGTGTTAAAGCCTAAAAAGTGTATTCTGCCACAAATCACAGTTTCAGAGTTGAATGAGTTACTACATGGGGTTCTGTGACCAGAAACAATCAGATACATAATTCCTATGATTTGGTCTTTGGATCTTTGAATCTATGTAGAACCTACAACCCACTGTAACACAGGTATGTGCAGAATTTGGGTGAGATCTTGCAGTTTTCCTTCATCGAATAGGTTGAAATCAATGAGAAATTTCTGCTGGAGCTGAAAGTCTAGGACTGGCATTTATCTCACTGTAAGAGAGACAGGGAAATTTCTGTGTTGCTTAATTCCCCTGGTCCCACAGCCTTATCTTGTAGGGGACCACGCGCTTTACAACGAGTGCTGCCGACTTGACCCTCTCCTTGGTGATCTGGGTGATAAGACTGCCGTTCCTTTACAGGGAGCAGGAACACGTAACAGGTACCTCCCACACATGAGGAAGTAAATTGAAAAGGAAAATTTGACTTTTTTTACAGGATTGGGCCCCTGGTATGCAGAACTGTACATAAACACCGTCATTTTCTTTTTTTTTTTGCTAAGCAGTGTAGGGGAAAAATGGGGTTTTGAAGCAGATATTTGAAGGAGAAAGAGAAGTTCTGACAAATTACGGGTATGAACCATTGATTTCTTTCATCATTAATGGTACGACAGGATCTGGACATGATGCTTCTTTGATTCAGCTGTGTGGTTTCCCTGCCCTCTGGGATGTTTTATATAAGTCCTCAGTGCAAAGATGGCATTGACATTAAATACACAAAAATTTTTCTTTCCAGACTGTTAGGAGAGACTAATAAAAGATTCTGTCCCTAAACCTTCAGCTTATCTCCAATTCTTTAAGCATCTTGCTGTCACACACCTTCCTTCAAAAATAATTACCTGGGAGAAGCGTGGCTGGAAAGCTGCCAGGAGGAGAATGACCTGGGGGTGTTGGTTGATAGCTGACTGAACATGGGCCAGCAGTGTGCCCAGGTGGCCAAGAAGGCCAATGGCATCTTGGCCTGTATCAGAAACAGCGTGACCAGCAGGTCCAGGGAGGTTATTCTCCCTCTGTANGAAGTTTTTTACATAAAGGGTCATTAGGCACTGGAATATGCTGCCCAGGGAGGTGGTTGATTTGCCTTCCCTGGAGGTGTTTAAGGCACGAGTAGACGAGGTCCTGAGGGACATGGTTTAGTGTTTGATGGGATTGGTTGGACTCGATGATCGAAGGGGTCTCTTCCAACCTGGTAATTCTATGATTCTATGACTTTTCTCTGTGATGTCTCAGTCTTTGATCGAATATGTGTGCTTTTCCTTTTACCAAAGCAAATGGGGAGCTTAAATTCCATTTTATTTTCTTTCTGTCTACACTGAAGCAAATATTCTACATTCAATATATGTATGTAGCATGTCCAGTCAGTATAAACAGGGAAGAAGAGAGGAAGAAAGACTTTCAGATAAAATTGCTTATTTTATGGGGATTTGGGAAGGGATACTGCAAACCTTGGTTATCTTAACATTACTGTGAGCTGCCAAATAATCATGACTTTTATTCCAAGAAGTAGCTTTATTTTAACCAGAATGATTCTCGTAGTGTCAGTAAGATAATTATCCTGACACAGGTTCCCACATTGAACAGTTTGCTGCAATAAGTGAGGCATATATTGCCTGGTGAACAGCAAATTTTTTTATATGAAGCTATATCAATATGGAGTTATGTTTTGGAAGCCGTGTTAATGACAATTATGTGACAAATTGTTATGGAATAAGTTAGATTCTTCATTTTGTACAGATGTACAGAGCACAGCTGAGTTGTGAAAACAGGTGGGTTCTAAAAGGCAAGTAAAACTAGGTTTTCCTTCAGCTTATTTCCTCTGTAAAAGCATCAAAAGCTATCCATAAAGAAGCAGGAGTTTCACAAGTATTCTGGCTTAAATAACCATTGATGTACTATCTTGGATGTCCCCTTTGCATTCCAAGGACTACAAAAGGCTCTCAGGTTCTGTTGAATCTGGTCTTTTTAACATGATCGAACAAACAAATGGAATAAAGAACATTTTACTGCCTGAAGAGCAGATAAGCACATAAAACCCGAAATGAGTAAACCAAAAAAAACCCCAGTGTAAATAAATGCTCTCTCCTGAAGTAAACAATTTTACTTGCTAATATCCTCTTCCAAACCTGCTGAATTAAAAGTTATTATAGTTCAGATATTTTACTACTATGTGCTGTGTCAATTTCACTTAGATTAATTACTTTTAAAACATTAATAGCCTAAAATGTCACATTGCATATAATATTAATGACTACCTGATTGCAGTACTATAATTTCCTTGTTTTATCTCTCTTTCTCTTTTTGGAATGCAGTATTTTCTTTCTGTAACAAAGTGTCTCGTCATCAGTGTACTATAAATTAGGAAGTAGGCATTTTAAAGTCAGTCGTGAAATGAAAGCACTTCAAAAGTTTGTGCCCCTTTTCACAGTGGAAGTTACAACCAGAGTCTTCAGTTGCTTGCCAGGTGCCACATGGCTTTTGAAGGCATGTTTTTCTTGAGAAGTAAGCTGTGAGTGGTGTGAAACCTCTCCCACCCATGAGCTCCTTTGCATCCCTTAGTATCCCAGGACTTCATCCTCAGCGCTGCTGCCTTTATTGAGACTTTGCTGTGCAGTTGTGTGAGTAGTGGGGCACAAAGACTTCAGACACCATCCCTCTGCCTTTGCACATGAACACCTTTGTTTCAAGCTCTAGCCCTGGTCATTTCAGATATAAGGTCCTAACGCTTTCATTTTTGGCTGACTGATGTGTCTTGTTAGGCATGGTGAAAACCATATCTGCTTTGTCTATGTTACACCCAAAGTCTAAAAAGTTTCCTGTTTAGTCTGGGCAAAACTCCAGATGCAGGTAAGAACGTTGCTTGCTCAGAGACCAAGACAGGTAGGCAGTTGAAATGATAGCTACACTCCTGTTGAAGTGGAAAGAAATTCTCACGGGTCTCTGTGAAATCCACTGCTGCTGCTCCTGGAGAACTCCCAAAGCTCCTTCATCACTGCACAGCAGTTCTCAAGGGCTACCTCTTTTCAGGGCTTTCAGAAGACTTGTCCTTTTCTCCTCTCTGCAGCTTTGCTGCCTTGTTTCTACAGTGTTTTGCTCTCAACTAGGAAACTTTTGCGTCATTGCTGTTTTCCCTGATTCTGAAGTTGGTGTTCACAGGCATTCACAACTTCCTGTGCATGAACTGATGCTCCCTGAAGGGTGCTGCTACCCTTCAGCTGTCTTACTGGGTGACTTACTGTACACAATCCTGACAGAAACATCACTCGTAGAAAGAGTACAGTTGGAAGTCATCTAGTACAATTGACTCCCCACAGCAGGGCTACCTTCCAAGCTGGATTGGCTTGCTCAGGGCCTTGTCCAGCCAAAATATCCAAGGATGGAGATTCCATAGCCTCCCTGGGTAATCCCGCATAGTGTTGCACCACTTTCAGGGAAGAAGAACCTTTGTTTTGTGCCTGGTCCAAGTTTGCCTCTCTGCAGCGTTTGTCCATCACCTTTAAGTTTACTGAGTATTTGAAAATCAGCAAGAAGCAGTGGTGAGTGCTTGCTCTCCATTGGCATCACTCAATATATGTAGCTCAGGACATAAAGCACGGGATCCTTATATGTGAGTTTTATTGGTAAATGGAACTAAACTGCTTTATCAACTAAGAAAATCACTAGCACATGTTCCATGCCTCTCTCCTTCATTGACATCTCCAGACATCCTGCACCCTCTCCTCCATCAGCTCCATTCTTGGCTATGAGTTATGCTATGTCTTCATCCTTGATAGTGCAAACCTGTACCCCTAGCAAAACTATTGCGCTGCTTGTTTCTCTGTATGCTGAAACTCTCCACTCTACCACCACATGATTATTAACATGACAACAGCCTATTTGATCAGAGAGTTAGTTCCTGTGGCAATGTTGCTAGCTCTTGATCCTGCTCTTCATCTCTTCCCTAGGTACTGTCTGCTGATAGAGTCAGGGCACTGGGCTAAGGGAACTTTTGCTAAATGGCTGTTCTGATGCCCAGACATGAACTATTTCTTCCACAGATTTCAAATTTTAACTTGTAAGGTTCATTGGTAGCAATCACCATTCTCAGGACAGATGCTTCACAGTGATGCATGGGTTAGGAAAGCATGATTTCCATTTTATAGGTGGGAAACTGATCCTCTGTGGTATAAAGCAACATCCACAGAGGCTTCACAGCATATCTTGGAGTAGTATTACTGCCTTACTGATGTCAGTGCAGTACCTCGACCTAAATATCTCCCTCATCAGAGTGGACAGGATAGGCAATGTTTTTTAAAGAACCTATGCACAGTATAGAACCTCAGTTTCATTTTATTGATTGTTTCCACCCTTCTAGCACTGTCTTTTGTCACGTCTTATCGCACAAAAGTTATACTAGGAAAGAAGGGAGTGGAGCTTGTTTCTCTGTCTATGAATAGGTGGACTATTAGAAACTGTTAGCACCTGAGCAAGTTTGTAATCTTCAGATGACAAAGGAATTGCTCCATCTTGGAGAAGGTAGGGCTACCCAGCTTTCCTGGAGCAGGCTGAGATTGAGGGAAAAGCATTTTCTTAGAAGCAGGACTAAGAAAGCATATGCAAAGAAAGCTTTGAAAGTTAAAAAATCAAGTGAGGAATGTACTTATGCAAGAGAGTCCTTTACAGGGAGACAGTACCTGTGAGCAGCAGCTGCAGAAGAAAGGCTTCCAATTGACATGGCAACACCTCCTGCAGAAGTGAAAGAAGGTCCTCCTGGGAGGATCTGGAAAGGGGTTGAAAAATGATGGTGAAGAACAAGGTGCAACGAAGTGCAGATGGGATCTTCCATTGCATTATTTAGCTCTGTGTGTTTTCTTGCTTATCTCAAGCGGAGAGTGATTATTTTTACAAACATTACACAGTCCACCTGCTATGTATTTTAATAGTTGTTTATCTCCGAGGTGGTAAATTATAAAGTAGAGTGCCTACAAAGGCATGCAGAAATTTCAGCTGATAGTCCTGGAGAGATGGGAGAGCCAGTGTTTGCCTCCAGTGCTGGCTGTGGGGTCCCAGGGAGAAGTACCTGAGGGAGAACCCATGCCCGGAGGACATGGTTAGAAACCACTGTGCCTGGGATCCATTTGATTTAAAGAAGCATAAAAAGCACATGGGTCTAACATGTTGTGACCCAAACTTAGTCCTGTTATGAATAATCAGAATATTATGTGGTAGGTTTTGAAAGGATTTAGCGGATTTGGGGGACTGTGGGTTTGGGCTTTTTTGTTGTTTGTATTATACTTTACCTTGTGAAAGTCAGGGACAGATTGAAATCTGACACCAGCACTTAGAAGATGGTTCAAAGGACCCAGCTCCTGGCTTAGAGTTTCTAAGCCCTCCTGGGAATCAGAACATATGTCCAGAAGAGCATCAGATACCTAAAGAAAGTTAGAAGGAAAAGTAATTTTGCTTCTTTTCTGAACTGAATCACAATTACAATGTTTGCTGACAACTTTCTGATGCTTAATGTAACTGTAGCTTTTTTCTTTTGCTCATACTGCAGAAACAGCATATTCTTGTCATGCAGCTGCCGCTCACTGCTTTGGGTGGATTTTCCCATGTTCATATCCATAGCTTTTGAGTCCTTCTCTCACTGAACAGCTGTGGACTGATACTGATAGAGCTTATTTTTTTCTGTGTTCACACACAAGCAGGCTTGTGAACTGAAGATTTTTAAGAAAGCTGATAAATTGAGGTCTTCTGAATGATGCAATGTTACTAACATTGTAAGCAATAAAAATCCTTATACTTGTTCTCACTGAAAGTGAAGGAAGACATAACTCAGTCTGTTTTATCTGTGAGCCTCCAAGCTTTTCCCTACAGGCCTGAGAGAGGATGTTCTTTAATGAACTCATCTTTCCTATGACGGAAAGGGAAATACTGTCTTACAACCTAATGCTTACATTTCTGTCTGCCATTTATCTTGAACACTGCCTTCTAAGGGAGCCCCTGTTTTTAGTGGTCAGAGCTTAGGAGAGGATCAGAGCTTCTCAGGTAGTTCCAGCTCCGACACAGGCAGATCATGCAGCTTTCTATAAGGGAAGTAGATATAATTACCTTGACGCGCATCCATCTCAGGCATGCTTCAAGGCTTGTTTCAGCAAATTTAGCCAGCTGTTTGGCAGGCAGAGGATAGTAGGCCAGGGACGCTGACTGCCACTGTCTCCTGAGTGGGATTGAAATGGGAACATATGTGGGGAGCTGTCATGTACACTTGTCCCATGCTTGCATCTCTCTCACGTTTCCTTACAGCTTTGGCTTTTGCCTGTGGACCCTGAGAATATCAACTTCATTTGTTTGTTTGCCTGCTTCCTTAACTTTTTTTTTTTTCCAATCTCGAAGTATTTCTTCCACATGTATGAAAAAAATCCAGCAGAGGCTGATCCATTTAGCTGGCACCATACATCATCCACTCTTGCACAAGCTGGCATGAGGACAAGGCACGAATCCTGGTGACATGGCAGGTTCACCCCAGTTGAAGTGCATGAAGCTTTTATGAGGGTAGGGAAAGGGAAGGCGAGGTTGTACAGTGATGGGTTTGGCACAGAGCTGATCACCCTTTGCCCCCTCAGCCAAGGGGCTTTGCCAGCATGGACATTTGTGTGTGCTGGCAAGAGCAGTGTGGGCTCAGAATGGGGGGAGGGATATGCAGACAGATGGATAAGGAAGGGTAGAAGGGTTATGCCCAGCTCTGGTCAACCCCCCTGAGACAGCCCTGTGTCACTGTTCCTTGGGACACTACCAGTGGTGGGCTCTGGCGTGAGCATGGAGGGACCCAGACCTGATACTGGAAGAGAAAAAGAAAGGAAGAAAAAGCTGGGCATAGCTGGAGACAAGATACAGGCTACGCAGGTCCTTGGTCTGAACTGACACAGTTGTGTCCCATTGTTTTCCTGCTTTGCTTCATCTGTTCCTTGTCTTACACATGCTATTTTAAGGTTGCTGAGGAAAAGATAACACCACGGATTTGTGTTTGTGCAGACACCCAGGGAGATGTGTCCATGTGCTAGCAAGGAGACCTAGGTTCAGCTCCACCTTCTCTTAGGTAGACCCGTGGTCCACTTCCTCAGCAACAAGATTGCTGTGCGGAGAAACATGTGACAGCTTCTATGGCATTCACCTCTTATACGAAGTGCATACATCACATAGGAGGGCAGAGTGAAAATGTTACATGATATATATTCTATGATATTAGCAGCTATGATATTAACAGCTTAAGGCAACGAAGTCAGCCTTGGGCAGATATCAGACTGCCAAGGCGTGTTGTGTTGGTGTAGGTCTACGTTCATTTGTGGAGGACAGTCAGACTTCAGAGACATTTATCTTGCGGTCACCTGAAAAAATAAAATATTCTGGCTGAATTAGCTCTCACATAGACTGACACAAAGCCAGAGTGCCAGATCTGGAAAAGTTATTCCCTGTTTTCATCCCGTCGGTGAGATCAGGACATGTAACTGAAAGGGATGAGGAAAAGAAGAGTAAAGGAGTAAGTGGATTGTGGAACACAGATAGTTCATTGGTGGCACTTTCCAACAAGTATGCACTTTCTTCTTTACTGGGCTTTACACAAGGAAAGTGCTCCCTATAAAACACAGCAGAACCTCTTCACCATCCCACAGACCTTTCCATTCTTCCCTTCCTCAGCCCCTGCAGAAACTTGGCAGTGGCAATGCATCTGGTGTCCTGTGATTGCTGCTCAGCATGCTCTGGGCTCTTTGCCCTTCAATTCAGGCCCACCTGCTGCCTCTCATTGTACTGCTGCATGTGTGGCCAGCTCCATAACGGAAACTTAGGCTGTGGTTACTAGGCTTGCCTGGGAAAATGCTTACCAGCCAGTGTAGGAGTCATCCTAAGAGCAGGGTCTTATGCTGTGGAGACATTGAGTCTAGCATTACCCTATTATTGCAAATATTCCTCATCTGACATTGAGAACCTAGGAAGAAGTTCCTCTAAATTCTTTTATTCTCTGCTCTCACTAATGATGGTTTAATACTGTGGTGAATGCAGAGACCTGCCAATGTGAGTGAGGGGGATGAACTGTGTGGGACCATAGAAACAGAAGGAACAGATCCAGAGAAGAAAAGTCAGTGGAGCAAGAGGAAGGTTTTTGTGGGGAGAGGGAGGAGTTAAAAGTGTCAGTTTTGTGGAGACCTGCAGCAAAAAGCACAGCTTAAACTCTGCACAAGGGTGTTGTGCCAGCAGGAGCTATGCTAAAGTGGTGGGCACTGATAGAAAATGACAGCTGCGGTTTAAGTCGAGGAAGGATTCAGGGCCATCTTCTATCAGATTTTGACAGGCTGCAGCATGGTACTGGCTCAGAGATGCTGCATCATCTCAGTTGGCTTGAGGGGCATTTAAGAAATCTGGCAGAAATCTGGACAAACCAAGGAACTGAGGTGAAGGAACACAGTATTGGTACAATTTAAATGTTAATTTTTATTTAGCTAAAGACCTATTTTGCAGCAAGGAATTGTTACAGTCTATAACATCTTATTAATTGAGACAGCACTTTGTAAACAAGCAAGAAAAAAAATGTTTGCTCTTAAAAGCAGCATGGGATTGGACTGATTCACCTTAATCATCAAAGCAAGTCCTCTGCAAATCACAGGCCACTGAACAAAAGTGCTGAGGTCAAGGGGTTCATCACCCATGTATTCCCAACAACCCCAAGGCAGCTTAGAAGATTTTTCAGCTCTCCGTAAGAAAATCCTACGGGAAAAGCCCAAAGCAGAGCCAAGGGAGCACTGTGTCATGGGAGAGTGGGATTTATCAAGAACTTTGATGGGGTAGTCAGCTCCTACACTAGCAGGGAGTTTTACTTCCCTGTTGATCCTAAAAATCGGTTCTTCATCAAACAGCTTTCAGAGTCAGTGTCAGTTGACACATTCATATATTCAGAGGTTATCAGCATGACCACTGGCCAGGGGTGCCAGAAATTTTGATACTCTCAGGAACCCTGCACGGTAACCTGCATCTTCCTGAGGGAAAGCCAAAACTGTGATATTCCTGGAAGCACGGTATTCATCAGTTGATATAAACAAAGACTAGTTCAATCTTGTTTCCGATTGCAATGGAGATGATGCTAGCACCTCCGGAATCCAATCACAGGCATAATTCTCTCCTGGCAGTTTTTGCATTTAGTTTTAATTTCCTTTTTCTAAGTCTCTAAGACTTCATCTTCACTGGGGAAAAGCAAAGGAAAGAAGATTGGAAGAAGTGATGGAAATTAACCTTGAGAAGTGCATGGTATTGTGCAAGAAAAGGTGAATCCCTGATGCGTTCCTTAAAGTCTCTGGGACTCTAAGCTCCTTCTGTATGCAGGCACCGTCGTGCTCAGTTTTCACTATTTCTGGTGTTTAACTGTGTAACATTTTTGGTAAAGCTTTTTCATCACTTCCCAGTTACAGCTTTACATGGGTTATGGGTGAAGTTGGGAGCACTGACAGTAGCGGATTTTTGCCTGCCTGCATTAGGTAAGGATGGAAGAGACCTCTGCACTGAGGGCAGGAGCTAGGGGGTGAGTAAGAGTCACTGCTAGATTGAGAGGGGCTTTTATGAGGGAGCTCTCTGCTCCCACCTGTTGGTGATGAAGGGGAGGGCGAGTCAGTGATAGAGCTTCATTTGCACAACTTTTCTACCCAGCAGTCACCTGGGGAGATCTTGAGTTGCTGTCAAGTCAAAACCAGCTGGTTGTGCAGGAAAAAGAATTTCTAATGTCAGAGACTTTTTGTGCATTTTCTCTTCTGAATGGTGGAGTTTTCTTTGAGCAGTGGTGCAGTCCAAGCTGAAGTTCGGGGCAGAGCTATAACAGGGACTTCAGCATAGCAAGTGATGAGACAAAAGCCTTCTGATAAAGAGGTAAAATAGTGGTGTAGCAAGTTGTTGGATGTCATCTTGGTGTGGTAGTTGCTACAATAGCAGTAGAAACCTTAATATACCACGAGCAAGTATCCTCTAAATACATGAGCTTAAAATCAGTGACGTTCCGTTCCATTTGAGTTTGAACACTAAAGTCTTTCTTTCATGCTTTTTTTTTTTTAATCTGTGAAAGTGAAAATTATTCCATAACGTTTGGCTCCAGAACTTGGAGTAATAAGAAAAATCCCCAAGACCTACTAAAATACTCTGTACACTGTGACTGCATAGAGAAGATCTGTTTTCTGGTTTGAGTTTGGGGATTTTTGTTTGATTGCTTTGGGTTTGGGCTTTCTGGGGGGGAGTGTTTTGTTTTGTTTTTTTCTCCACAAAGAGTTGATCAAAGAGAAATGTTTTGAAAAAAGTTACCTTATAGGTCTGTGGAGTTTTCAGGGCCAAGCAGACCTGGAGGTGAAGTTTCTGAAGAGGTGGGAGGGGAAAGGTAAGTTATGGGGACTGTAGAGCAGTAGGAAGAGAGTACACTGGCTAGCATGTGAACAGCTGGTGAGAATCCAAAATTAGAATTTCTTGTGCAAGGTATGCTCAGAATCAGAGATATCATTTCTATATTTGTTATGACAAAGACATAATGCTACTGGGTGAATGCAAGAGGAAAAGGACAGATCAAACAGTTTAGAAAATGGCAGTCCTGTGAAATGTGAGTTATTTTGCAAACTCTTTCATTTTCTCTGAAATTGTGTAAAGGAAAACCCAGGAGAATATCCAGTTTAACCTTTTTTAAAAAAAAAACCCACCTTTTTTAACCTTTTGGTTTTTAAAAATATTCTCATTTTTCACTCTGAAATAATTCTTTCAATGAGACTTTATATTGAGTTTGTATGTCAAAGAAAAGCTGAGCACAAATTGAAATCCTCTGGACTGTTCTGAAGCAAGATATCATTGCTTATGAAAATCTGTCTGCAGGGAAGTGCAGAGTTTTCAGTATTCTTTTTGCTTGAAGCTGAGCTGAATTTGGGCTTTCAAACCCCTTTTGTATGAAGAGAACCCACAGCTGCTGGGCCCAGATCCTTAAGAGACAGCCCCTTAGCCTCAGGAAACCCCTGCCCTAAGCACATAGTGAGCAGATGAAAGATGCATCATGGGGAAAAAATAGCAAAGGTCTCGATCTGTAAGGTGCTGAGTGGCTTGGTCTCAGCAAAACTTCCAGAAGGCTTCGTTTCCTATTCAGTGACTCAGTAAACTATTTGCATGCCTGAAGTTAAGCACCTGCTTAGGGATTTTGCTGGACCACAGCCTGAACACTGAGCACCCCAGGGATCAGGCTCATTTTGAACTCGTCACTTCCTTGCTATTACCCTTCTGAGTATTACTGCTCTAGTCCAGATCCTCACCAGATTCTCATCTCTCCTCTTCATTTTCTGGGCTCCAGCAGAAACTCCTTAATACCTGGGCCTTTAAGAAAAAAATTAAAATTCCTTGCTTGTGTTCATATTTATTTCTTATTTATTATACCTCACAACTTTCACTCGTGAGGGAATTATTCATTTGTCCTTGACCACATGATGAACGTGGTTTAATAATACCCATATTAACACTGATTATCTTAACACCTCTGGAAAGAAAAAGTGAAGTCCTTCCAATTTGTTTCTTTGATGTTTATCATTACCCTTTGTTTCTGGTCTTCTATTTGGTTTGCAGGCCACATATTAATACTTTTTTTCCAAGCCAATCTAAACTAATTTATCTATTGATGGTTTCATGGGACACAAGATCAAATATTTCATTAAAATCCAAGCATGCTTTTTCCCTTATATTCCCTTCAACCATTAATCGTGTAACCCATCCAAAAAGTAATCAAGTTTACCTGGCAAAACCCAGTCTTCTCAGCCTCTTGCTGCCTGTTTTCCACGATTTGCTTACCCTGGAGATCTAAAGATGTACCACCCCTCGTCGTTTCCATATTGTGTTTTGGATAGAAGCTGGACTTAAGAGATGATGGAACTTCATGGCCACCTCAGTGCCTCCAGTAAGGGTGTATTATTGGATGTGCCACCAGATGAAACACTTCCCTTCCTATAACTAGTGATCAGGAATGTTTTCACAGTGTCATCCTTGGTCTATGTTCCAAAGGGCACTTTTCGAAGGAGAAGGTATCAACTCTTAAGCAGTCAAAAGAAAAACAAACAAAATGGCTGATCACATTTAGGTCTCTCACTCATGGTCTGAAAAGACCCAGCCATCAGTGTTGGATAGGCTAACAAACAAGTGTGTTATTTAAATTATCCTATCTTGGAAGCAGGTAATATTGGAGTGGTCAGTCTCTGAACTATCACATTTTTCAAAGGACTTCTTAGGTAAAAAGCCATTGCAATGAAAAAAGACATTCTTGTCAACCAATAATGGAGATGTAAATGTTTGAATCAAAAGGGTCCACTCTAACTGTAAAATGTACAGTGCTGGAAGTGATGAGGAAGATAAAAGGCTGGAAGGAGAGAATACACTTTAAAAAGTATCTACCACAACAAAACTTACGAGGGGGAATGGCCTCAAG
>WAAB01005845.1:0-16759 GCA_013389865.1 Piaya cayana | reverse complement strand
ATGATTCTGTGATTCTGCTATTATGGTTAGTAGTTTTGCTTGGATAGTCTTATGCTTTTGCTCTGCCAGTATTAGAATTGTCTATTAAAGCAGAAAGTAGGCTTAGGAAATATCTTCACAACTTAATTGTGTCACCCTAATTGGAACAGAGTATTCGTTAATAAAATGGTACTTGTATCATACGGAACTTGTCAGCAGTAGCTCTGAAAGCATTTCATACTGAAGCAGACTGACTGCAAGGTGATTTACCTAAAGGCATTTATCAAGCCTCTGGCAGTACTTAGAGCAAATACCAAGTCTGCTGAAACACAATGCCATGCCTCCCTGACTGACTAGGAATCTGGGGTTTTTTTGAAAGAAATTAAACTTGAGGGGGATATATACATTTAAAAAAATTGCAATATCCTTGTATGCTGAAAGTGATTCTTCTTAGCCAATGATGATGCTTTTTCTTTGCCCACAGTACAAAATTATTAAGTGGAAGCTGGGCAATGTATTTTAAATATAGTATAAACTTAAATGACTACAGACTGCTAAGATATGCACTGTATGTGTGCCTGGCCATAACATCTTTTGTTCGTTGAAGCAAATGAGCCTGTTAACATTATTCACCTTACCCTTACCTTAAAATCTCATTTAGAGGTAGAAATCCACTGGTTCAGTGCTAGTATTTGAGCTTTTGTGTCAATTTACAGGTTTCACTGGCATTTTAAAACCCCAGCATTGCCATTTTATTTGCTATTTCTTGCACTTGTTTTCCTTCCACCAATTCTTGACACAAGAAGTCCTCTATCTCCTTTATCTCCATATTTTAGTACACATGTATTTTTATTCTGTCAAGATCATTACTTCAGGTCATATACAATTCATAATTTTATACCAAGGCAGCATTATCACTAAACAATTTTCTCTCATCCTAAAAGACTAAGTAAAATGAAAAGAAGACCAAAAAAAAGTAAAAAAAAACCCCACTAAGATTTTATTATAGGCAGCTGTAGAAAGAGAACTCCAAAAAGCAGCCAATCATTTTTCTATGTTGGTGTAACCATCCAAGTTTCAGAATGAAAGTATTTCAGTTAACCTCAAAACTGTAGTTAAGCTACATATATGTAGAATTCATCACCAATATGAGAATATCTGCACTTCATTTTGAGGAGGACAGTAGGAGTATCACTTGGCAAAACTAGCCTGAATCTGCCCTCAGAACATGGAGAACCACATGAGCATAAGTGGCAATTTATTAATCCACCAGGACATGAGGCAAGGAGTGAAGGTCAGTGTGGGGCAGATTACCGTCTGTTCAAGATTACTTTCAAAATAGCTCTTTGTAAGTGATATACACGTAGAAAACTACTCGACCTCTTTCAAAAGTAAGAACGACTTAAAACCAACTATTGTTTTAATAATGCCTGTAAAACTCCAGTTGGTTACTGAACTGTGAGATGGGGTGCCTTCATATCACTATTATCTAGAGGAAGAAATACAATGTTGGCCCTGTAAACAGGACTCAGATCCAAAATTCCTGCTACTAAGGCTCAATCTTTAGGCACAGATATCTTTTGTATATCTCCTAATCACAGTCTTTTAAAGGATGGAGCATTGGTTTCCTGGCAAATATGTATCTCTAAATAATACCACTTTATATAACAGATAGGTTCTGTTTGGGATAGTTCTCTGTCACAATAAATTAAGTCATAAAGGGTTACTCTGAACATCTCAACTCAATCTGTCCTAGAGCAAGAGAGTAATCTGAATCCCTTTCATACAAGCACTATAAATATTTTATCATCTGCAAGTCTCAGTTCACCAAGAATAAGCTCTTACAACCCATGTAGCCCCCAGATTTTACCTGTGTAATAGCATGATCTGTCAAATAGCAAAAATTTGTTACCTTAAACATTGATTTTGCTCAGGTGCTGGTTAAATTTTCATGATTCTCAGCACAGATAACAAAACAGCACAGAGTTTTCAAAGTATTGATCATCTCAGAACCTCTATATGCTGCAGCACTGTAATCAGAAGGAACAGGAAAAAAACTCCTAGAGGGCAATGGAAGTCTCATTTTATTCTATTATTTTTAAGCTCGTAACTGCCTAAAAGTCCATACTGAAAGTGGTAGTCACCACAAGAAGGATCGACAGTACCCTACAGTTACAACATATGTTTATGTAAGAGACAGCAATATTTTTTGAAAATACTTCTAGAAATTAACATAGGTCATTTCTAGTTTGTTTGGTTTTGCTGTTAAATGTAGATGTTTTATTCCAGCAACTATGAACTGTAAAAACTGGAAAGTTAAGTGCTATCCTCTATGCAAAGTTTACATCACAATTCAGTTCTGTGCTTTATACTGTATTCTGTGTTCCAGATTGCAATGAAGTAGAGCCAAATCTTGTCTGAAAGTAAATTTCAGAAACAACTACCCTTTTTCCTGTAAAATATGAATTTCTATGCAAAAGTTACCTCTAAACCTTCATTTTGTGCCTAGATCATATCCCATTTAGAAAAGCCTTAATAAAAGAAGCCCACTCTGTTCTCTCTCAAAAATGCTTCAATTTAGCTTTTGTATTGTCTTAGATAATATTCTGACAGATGTAGATCATGACTTATTTGGCAGAACTAAGCCTATTGTAGACATGTGAAAATAGGTCAATTAGAGCAAAAACAACAAATTAGCATTTGTAAAAAAGTTTATTAAATGCTTTTAAAGTCCCACCTCGTGAGCAATTAACGATAGTTACTGCTCTGAAACAGCAACTTTTTGTATTCTTTTCCTCTAACTACATATGCCTTCCTATGGAATTAAATGCTACACCCTGCAGAAGCTCTGAAGATGGCATTCCTGTTTAAAATTACACTAGTGTAGACAAATATTTTAGACTTTTGTGTCAGAACTGATTTTAGTATCCAGCTGGTTTTTTAGGATTCTTGAGGGAAGTCAATATTCATATGATTTCATCCCTTTAAGGAGCTGAGGTATAATCTTTTTTAAGTCTTTGTCACTCATTGTTATACTGTGTGGAGAACTTAAAAGAAACAGGATTAACTTAAACTTCCAACAACAAAAAAACTTAAAGTTACTTAATAATCACTGATTGACCTATCCAGTATCCAAATGGGAATTTGGAGTAGGAGCTGGGAACAGAACTTAAAATTGTTTTCACTGAATGTGGCTTTATACAAATATAATCCTTCCTTCCTCATAAAATGTCAACATACTAATTATGGAAGAGATACAGTTTGGAAGTATTTATGCAGATTACTGCACATAAATTCTATTTCACACAACCAGCATTCACAACCGTATTTCCTCATGAGAAGATATTTTGGAAATTTATTAACTCTTAAAGTAAAATGTCTAATGGAGAAGGGTTCTTGAGAAGTTGTTCCAGAAGAACAGTTCATTCATACATTCAGACACTCAGCAAAGAGGAAAAAGGCAACAGAAATTTTAAAAAAAATCACATTTACAGGAACACAAGACATCTAAAAAGTTAATAAAAAGATATTTTCTCTAATGACTGTAGTGAAATGAGCAAATGTTAGCAAGAGCTTTGTACAGTGTTTTCAGCTTCCCAATTCGATTAACCATTTTGTTGTTTGTTATGATATTCAGCAAAACTTCACCAAGGACTCTGTACTTCCCTTCACAAGAGACATATCAGTGCAAGCCAACTCTGTGGTTCTAGCAAATTTACTATTCCAAAGAAGTTGCCAGTGTTACTAATTGAGCTATCGTTGCTGCTGCTGTTCACATTATTTTATTCTGTCCCTAAAAATAGTGGGGCAGGTTATCCCTGTACCATTTAACTATGAAGAATTATTCTGCAAAACAACAGAAAGAAGCAAATGATGAATTTGAAGCTAATCACTAATACTGGATAAAACTAAAAATTAAACTAAAAGTCTAGGAAGTGTTCAATATTTTAACTGAAGACTGTGGATTTATTCATTTTAGTGTGTTTGTGCTTGGACTGGTTTAGACAGACAAAGGATTGAAGAAAAAACTACAGTTTTTCCTCAAGTATTTGAAATAGTTTGTTCTTAAGTGAACAATGAGTGCTGTAGCTTCCTCTTAACAAAAAACTCAACTTGTTCTGCCAACTCAGCCTTGCTCCCTTTTTCTGAGCTGTCAAATGTTGCTTTCATGCACTCCATGGAAAAGATGGGGCCTCTCTTTTATAACTGTTCTCTTCTCAGTCCCAGTTTCAAGAAAAGTAACTGTCTGGCAGCATGGTATTTTAAAGATGTTGCTTCTCCCCCGCTTTCTTCCTGAGCAGTAATTTCATGTGACTAACCAAAATGGACCTAGGGGACAGCACTAAGATTGCATCTCTAGTAAAGAGAGGTTCTATCAAGGCTCAAGGCTTGACTTTATAACAGATTTTAGCAGCTGGCAGACAGGACATTAAGCCTTTCATGTTGTAACTGCATTAGACATCCAAAAATTTCTTAGATACATAAATATTTGTTAGTTCTACTGATGGAAGTGTCTTGACTACCATCATGTGGACTCAAAATACCAGAGGAAAGGAATTTTCTGACAGTGTTAACTAAAATGTCTTGAATTCTAGTTGAAGAAGAGTTCTACAAATATGGTTCTTGATTGAAATATTTTGCTGGAATATCAGACAGGACGTGATGGCATGTTTAATTATCTCCTACTCTCTTAAGCATTTATAGAATTGCAGCAGGGAAGTTGGTGCATATCTATAAATATCCATATATTTTTCTCTATCTTTTTATCCATTTACATCTGGCTGTTTTATACTAAAGTACCTCAATAGATCATTTATTTAAAGATAACCTCTAAGACTACCTACGTGCCTATTTCAGCTGTGAATCAAGGACAAATACTGAACACGACTAAACTGAATAATAACCAAAAGAAATGCTGAATAATGCTGAAAGAGCAACTGAAACTGTGTAATAGCGAGACTGAGATAGTGCATGGGAAGAGGCCACTCTTTGGGGAGCTGTCACTACGAAGAGACAGTTATTGAAAAAAAATCTATGTTTTCTATTCCTGTTTGGAAAAGTTTTCATAGAGCCACTCAGAGTAAGCGTATAGTGCTTATAGACTTAGGTCCAGTGTAGAGGAGTAAGCAATTTGCTACTTGTCGAGTACCAGGATGTCCCCTTATTGGAGCAAGACTAGGTTAGGAGTGATTGTTTTTATTTTTGCCCTAGGGAAGAGAGATTAGACAAAATAATATCAAACTCGACCATTCTAAGCCCAATAACAGCAAAAGGCATGACTGCAGAAACATTGTCTTACATGTTTCTTCATTAAATGTTTGGTCCTTTCTGTCTAAAGAGAGAAAGAGTTCCTTTGCCTTCTCTTTAAAGCATAACTTACCAAGAATAAGTAACTTAAAGTATTTTAAATGTGAGTATACTGGACACTAGTTGTCCTAGGAGTGGCTGGCACTTTGCCAGCAATACTCATTTTGCCTGACTTTTGGACAGGGAGAGAAAAAATGGTGCTCACTGAAGCACAATCTCCCAACAGTGAATGTTTATGCAAAACATTATAACAAAAAACTGCAAACATCTATTGTGACTTCTTGAATACTGTGGAGCATTCAGTAATTATATGTAAACCAGAATATTATCTTCAACTGACTGCCCCATATTTTACACTGATATTTGACTAACAAGTGATTGTGTAAAGCATGATTGAGTCTCATCCCTGGGGATTAAAACTGTAGCTTACACATGAGAACAACTGAAGAAATTCAACTCCTTGAGCTGATGCATGAAACACTGTATATAACATGAGCACCTTAAAACCAGAAAGAGGAAAAATACTCCCAGTTAACACAAAGATAGCAATAAACACAACATATTAACTCAAAATCACAATTTCATTCTATCACTGAATAAACATTAAAGACATCAGCTTAGGGTCTATACGATGCTACAAGCATCATCTCTAGCCATATGCTCATAATCAAAAGGCACAAGGAAGGAAAATCTAGACCTGGATGATGGTGATCCACGTTCTGACAAAACAAGAAGTCTCTGAGAACCCATCATATGTTCACTTATAAAACTGACATAGTTTTCACCTGTTGTTCCTATAAATATCTTCTCTACCTGGAGGATTATTTATGCTGGGGTATGCAGTGCAACTGTTAGCTAATAGATTAGTTGAAAGTTATTGAAAACTTTAAAAAGAAGATACCCAGAAAAACATTTGAAAATAACTTCTTTTTGAGTGGATTATTAAGTGCAGTATGAAAGCAGGTACTTAAATACAGACCACAGGATGACATTATAGAGTGCTAGCCTTCAGCAAAGTTAACTAGGAAAAGGGAGAAGATAAAAAATGTTCTTTGTAATGTGAGCATATTGGTCCAACATGACTAATGGGTTTGTGGGTCTCCTCATGTTTCCAAAAGGCATCACACTATACCAGAAGTACAGCATATCTGTCAAACAAAGTTGGTAAGAAGCAGGCCTCAAAAATAGGAAAAAAGACTTATCTGCAGTTGCAGATTTTCTGTATTTTTGGTATTTTTTTAGTGAAATACTCAGGAATAATATAAATCAAGCAAAGAAACATATTTTGCTGTTAGAAGATATAATTCTAAATTCATTTATAGCTGTTTCCTCTGCTAAATAGAATACCAAGGTTTCTTCATTGCAGCAGAGCAGACATTAAATCTTCAAAGAGAAATTTTAACCAGTTTGAGACAAAACTAGTTTAGCCTACTTACTTAACAGTCCTTAAACGTAAAGTGCTGCCTTAAATAGACTTGGCTGAAAAATGGTGTACAGCTGTTGCAGGATCCCTGTTGCCATATAAATTAAATGCAACTAGTTTGAAACATCTTTCACAATTCTACACCTTCTGGACATAGACTATATTTCTGTGAAACTTAAAAGATCTATCTCATATGCTGTCCTGAGCATAGTGACAAAAGCAGAGAATTAATTTTTTTGTGTTTTATTCTTCCAAAATCTTAAGCTCACCATATTTGTTCCATTTGTTATGGGATAACTACTTCTCCAAAGGAATGATCAAGATCTTTCTCAACCACATGTTCCTCTAGCATTTTTTTTTTTTTTTGTGCAGAGATAACAGCAGGTTAGTAACAATAGTGAAAAAGGAGATAAGAATTATTTTTAAAAAACTTAGGCCTACTACTGGGGGGGGAATAAAGAAAATAACATTGGTGACTGAACAGAGCTGTTCATACTTCAAAGCATAAAAATGCTTATTTTTGTAATATTTATAATTTCTTTCATGTTAAATGATAAGATCAAATCCTACAAGTCCTTCACATATTCAGAAATCTCATTAAATTCCTTCTCAGAAAGAAAAAAAACTCACAAAACTGGCACCTAAATATATGTAATTATGTATATTTTCAGCTTTTTTGTCTAATTCTTTTGTGCAGTGTCTGTTGATTTCACCATAACTTTATGGATTATCAAAAAAAAAAAGAATAAGTATAGTATTTAAACACATTACTTTTCAAAAAAGAAAGCTTGAGAGACAGATAAATACTCTGTTATAGCATAAGAACTTTGTCCCTGCTAAACTCCACTCACCACAAGCAAAAGTTGCACTTCAAGGTCACCTCCCTTCTTCCTTCAGGAGTTTCAGGTTTCTTCCAGTTAGTAGCTTGGCAACACTGTCTATTTTCATTTCCCTACTTACTGGCAATACAGACAGTGTTGGACAGTTAAAGCTAAAGCAAAACACACTTACCCTCAAAACAAACCCCCAGAAAAATAACATTAAAAATATATCAGGTACTTATTTCTTTAAGTCATTTTGTATAGACATACTGCTAGATGTTTTTAATGCTAGCTTCAGTTAGGATGAAATGCCTTTCTGTTGTTCTTCATCTTCTAAGTAAAAACATTTAATTTTACTGAAAGGGGGTGGGAAGACTCCAGCATGGTATATAGAACAAACCCCACTAGCTAGCTTTTTTTAGTCACCATGTGGTTCTTAGCAATATTCTAGTGGAACTCAAAATTGATCACGTTGCTGTGCTGCCACATAGATGGTCTAGTAATTGGGTGGCTTTGCACTTTTTAGGGAGCAGTTAACCCCATTTGATTAGAAGCTGAAAACGGACATGTAAGATTAAGAAGAGAAAGCCTGGAAGAGAGTGCTCAGCTGACAGGGCAAATTCATATGACAGAAACTGGAAGCAGGCCAGCGATTCTACTTACTTTGGAACATTTAATTTGAATTAATAAGCAGTGCCCTCTAAGAAGTGTCAAGAAAGGAATCTGACTATACTCTTACTTAATTCAAGACTCTTAAGAAAGTTAGCTGACTTACAGATCTCCTGTATCCCCACTGTTGAGAAAATCAGAGCCTTCTTTACATGTACTGTTTATCTCTTCTGTTTCTGTCTCTAGTTTGTTGGGTTGCTCGTTAGTATAATTGGGAGGTGGGAGGTGGGGGAGGAAGTCACTTTTTTCTCTTTGCTTATAAAAAACTACTCAATTTTTATCCTTTCTTCTTTTTACTTTATGGTCTTTTTTTCCAAGTTGTCTGTTTCCCAGCTCTGGATTACATGTGATTTTTCTGCCATGCAAACAACCACAGAAACAGGCAACTTGGACTGGTTATATCCAGTCTGAATGTCCTATATGTAAGCTGCTTCAGCAACTGGCTGCATGAAATAGGACTGTGGAATCAGGATTATGACAAGTGACTTTCAAGGAGAAACTGATAGCTTTGCCATCAGCTGCTGGAGCATATTACAGGGCAGTAGCTGGAACATGTCCAGAGTCATGCAGATTTATCCACTCCCACAGCATTTCTTTACTGCTCTGCACATTACTCACATCTTTCAACCCTCTCCTGGAATGCTGATCTAGCTTGGGAAGGAAAGATATTAAATACATATTTAGTGCCACTATATATGAAAAGTACAAATGTGATTTTAATTTCTTTGCAAGTGTGCTTTCTTCAAATTTTCCTAACATTTTACAGAAAAAAAAAAGTCTATATTTAAAACCTTTCTGCATCGTTATATAAAGTAAGGAATGCATTTTTATATACATTCCGTACTTGTACACATATGCATAGATACATACATATGTTCATATACACATACAGATACGGATCACTGAGCAACTGAAAGACAGCCACATGTGTAAGAGCACAACAGTTCCTTAAGAGTGCAGAAACACTTTGCAGTGATATTTTAGGACAGAAATCTAAGGCAGAAGAGGAAAGTTACAGGCAGAATGTGCACGTTTTAAATGGCACTCAGAATGTTATTGTGTAACCAGAAATCAGTGAAGGACGCAAAGCCTAGCATCGCTACTCTTAGGAAGATGGGCCTGTTAAAATAGAAACACTAAAGGAGATAGTAAACTGCACTTATTTTCCACAAAACCAGATTTCTCGCTATTTATTCACCTGCAGAAGTGCACTTGAAACTTAAGTGAGACATAGCTTGAGCAAAGTAAGAGGAGTGAAAAAGGGCAATCTGTGGGATTGGGAGGTAAAGGAAAAAGGCAAGAGGCTTCATATATTATACATACATATGGAGCAGCAAAAGAAAAAAGATTAATATTCCAAAACAATACTGTAACCAGTTTTTCTATTCAAGTAACTGCAAGGTGAAATGCAACTTTATACCTCTTGTATCTCCTACCTCATCATAAAGAGTGTGTTAGAAAGAAGGCAGGACCAAAACTATATCTGTCCTGTATAGGATAGGTATCCTGTCATGTTACAGAAAGATGCTGCCTGTGTCTTTGGTCTTAATCAGCAACATGCACTGATGCAAGTATTATAATGCGTAATACTTTAATTGCACATCTGTTCCTCACATGGGTTTCTGTAGATTAAGCTATTCTTTCCCCTGCTTTTCTCCCCATCAGTCTCCATGCTTACGTTTAATGTTCTTAAAGTCAAATTACTTTCTTAGATGTCATTGAAGAAACGAGTTTTCAGATGTGATTTAGTTAAGGGAGAGGCTGAGAACAGTTCAGAAAGTGTTGTGTCATGTTTTTGAGCCACTCAGCTGCAACAAAGAGACACGCAACTACTAGCCGCAGTGGGCAACAAAGAACCACATAGCCATTCACTCCTCTCCCCTATGTGGAGGAGAATCAAAATAAACAAAAGCAAAACTATGGGTCAACATAAGGACAGGAAGGGTTCATTCACCAATTACTCTTATGGGCAAAACAGACTTGACTTTGGGAAAAGAAGAAAAATCCATCTAATCTATTCCAAATCAAACTAGAGCAAGGTACTAAAAGCCAAAACCAAATCCCAAAAATAACATCTTTCTATCACCCCTCCCTTCTTCCTGGGCTTAGCTTTTATTCCCAGTATTCTCTTACTCCTCCCCTCACAGCAGAACAGGGTGATGGGGAATGGGGGTTTGCAGTCAGTTCACCATACGTTGTCTCTGCTGATCCTTCCTAGTCATGGGGAAGATTCCTCATCCTCCTCCCCTGCTCCAGCCTGGAGTCCATCCTATGGGAGACACTCCTCTGCGAACTTCTCCAACTCGAATTCTTCCTGCAGGGTGCAGTCCTCCAGGACCTGCTTTAGTGCAGGTTTCTACCAGATAATGGCCTCCTTTGGACACCTCCAGCATGAGGTTCTCTGCAGGTTGCAAGTGCATATCCATGAGGATTCTTCATGGGCTGCGAGGGGACAGCCTGCTTAGCTATGGTCTTCTACACAGGCTGCAGAGGAATCTCTGCATCCAGAGTATCTCCTTCCTTCTTCACCAACCTGTGTTCTCTGCAGTGCTATTCTCTTCACATCTCATGTCTGTGTATTTGTTTCTCTCACATCTGGTATCTGCATAGGTGTTTCTTACTTATCTCTTTCTGCTGCCATGCAAGACTGGGTGAGCAAGACCAGTCCACTGAGTCCTGGCAGTCCAGCCACTGATTTGTGAGGAGACAGTGCCTCCAACCACTCTCCATTCCTGCTACCCCTCACCTTTTTTTTTCTCCCTCCCTAAATATGTTATTATAGATGCATTACTACCATCACTAACAGGCTTGGCCTTTGCTAGAGGTGATCTGTCCCAGAGCCAGTTGCCCCAGCTTCTATCAACCTCCAGCATAAGCCACCCCTTCTGCTGGAGGTTGCACAAGGCCCCCTTGCCGCACAAACCCAGTACACGCAGTCACTCTGCAAGGACCACATAGATCCCAAGATGGTGGCACCACATTCAAGGTACAACCAAGCTAGAGCAGGGTAAGTTAATAAAATAGTCAGTAGCAATGCAAGACAACCATGATTGATAATTACAAATGTTCATCTGATTAGGATTCAGGTACACAAAATGTGAAGGATAATGCGATTGATAATTGTAAATGTGATTCTGAGCTACTGGGAGTATGTTTTTGCATAGGGGATCAAATGATGGCAAAATTTCACAATTTTTTTTCTGCCTTGTGTGATATAAACAAAACCAAGGTCAACAAAAAAATAGAGCAAGGAAAAAAGCATCAGTAACATTAGAAACAGCTATGTTTATTTGATGAGATCAAAAGTCCGTGTAACTCAATATCCTTTATTCAGAATGAGTCAACAACACAGGAACAATGTAAAGACTACACTAACAGGTCAAAGATGTAGAAATATGTCCCTTAAATACTTTCCAGAATCCAGCTTTCCATGGCTTAGGAAGGAAATGAGAGAGAAGTTATATCCATTGTTGCTTGAAATGAGAAAGTGTAGATAATATGGAACTCCAGAGGAAAACAACAGAAAATTAAAATTATTAAATAGAGAAATAAAGAGCCACTTCTTAATGCTAGTTACTTTGAAGCACACATAAAAATAGTACATAATTGCATTAAGTCTCAATAAAATGGTATTTAGCAGGGACATAGTAACCATAGTAAGGATCTTATTGCACATGAAAACATTGAAGTATCTGGGTTTGAAAATTATAGTTTCTATTTTTGTGAAGCAATGAGAGTTTTGGACAGAATTCCATCAGGAAAGGATGATGATATGGGATGCAGAGGGGAATTGTTAATACTAGAAAGATTAATCACTGAGTAGGGGCTGAGAAAACATTACTGAAGGTCTCTGCCTGATTGCAAGGTCTTCCTGCCTAAGCCACTATGTAATTGTCTATATTCCTATTTAATTTTCTTCTTCTTTTAGGATACAAATTTAAACCTTAATCTATGTTTTTTTTCAAAATAATCCTTCAAACAATTTGTTTGGACTATATATGGTAATACGATTATTGCCATTATAAAAATAATTTCTCTGAATTTATATTGCATACATAAAATTTTATAAAGGTTATTGAAGAACTGAAAAATTGAAAAAAATGTGGAATTATATGTTAAGATTATACACTGTATATTCAAATTATGGAAATAGAAATTAATCATTCTATATTTCCCCAAGGAGTAGTATTTCATAGTCTTTTTATAGTAGAGGGAATGAGTACAGAGGAAGAAAAATAGTTTTTGTGTCACCAGGGATGGATTTCCTTGACTCGTAGCTCCACTGGCATTTCTCTTCAATCACCTTCTTCTCCTGCTGAATATAAATACATATTTGGATTTGTGAATAATTCACATGTATAAAACTTTATTCACTACTGGATTTTGGCCACAAGTTGATGCATCACTTAATTCTATCTGTACTAAAAAACAATAGTGTATGAAGCCTCCATGCTGTACATCTTGGGAAAAAAAATAAGCAAGCTTGAAAGTCTATAAATAAATAGTTTCCATTTAGAGCCAGTATTCCCCATTGTGTGAACCTTTATACTGCCTAGAACTTTCCTCATTTTACACAAATCAAATAAAGATACCCATCTTCAAATAAAATATTCCTCTACTCCGGCTGGGAAAAAAAATGGAATAAGGCTGTGGCTTTTATCAATTTCCTTCTGAAAAATTCAGCAACACAGCAATCAAAAGCTAGCAGACTGGTAAATCTCCCTTAACTTTCCTAAGTTCCTTCATTATTTGTTGCTCCTGAGCTAAGCAAAGAAAAAGAGTACATGTTCCACAGCTTTTATTTCACATCTTTGCTCTAATAAGCTCCAACCTAAATTGCTGGTTTCTTTATATTCCTGTGATTTATCTATAATTTCCACAACAGCTAGCCTGAATTTAACAAGCAATTTGGTGTAGAAGTGTGGATCAGTAGACTGAAGCAGGTTGTGCTGAGGCCTCTTACATATCCTGCTTCATGGGGCACTTAGATTTTATTTCAGATTGGATTTCATCTTCTTTGGATAGCATTTCCACTAATTGTGATGCAAAGCTTTCTGAAGGGAAAAGGCAGCACCATGTCCTGGAGGGCTTAGTCATGGTGCAGCTCACCCTGTGGTTTGGATCTTTATTTCCACATTAAGCATAGGAGCACTTTTTGAAAGGAGCTTTTGTTTATTTTCCTCCAAAAGGAAATGGTTTCCAACATACCAAAATTATTCTGGAAACTGAGTCTACTCTCAGTAAATGGCAAAAGCCAAAAGATTCATTTCTAATTGCCAAGGCTATAAACAAGACCCAAACTAGAGTGGAATGTACATTTCCTTACCAATATCTAAACCTACTTTGTCCCTTTGAAACTGCCTCACTTGTGGGGCCTGCCAGATGATTTCCAGATCAGTCTGGAGATAGAGATCATCTTCACTCACTCTGCGGGTCTGAGACTCTTCGCTAGATCCAGAGAGAATCACCAGTTCCTGTGGTAAAACACGTTTCTGTCCTGTTGGTACCAAAACTATGTATGAACAACCCAGAAAAGGAGCCTGTGATCAGTTTTTAAGTTTCAGGCAGAAGACAACAGCAGCTCACATGAGCTGGTTTACCAAAGCAGCAAATATAATTGATGGCCTTGCATTTGTAACTGTTAAAGCATGTAATCTACAAAAGATTCATTGACGTCTCTTACTTAAATTGTATGAGATTAACTGCAGACTTCATGGCTAATGTTTCTGTCTTTATGGCAAATGCCACATAATACTACTGAATTTGAGGCTGTGCTAACTGAATTGAGGTCTGTGTTCCATTTTCATGTTAAATACATGTTGCAAGAAGCAAAAATGGAGTCTGTTCAATGTCTTAATCTAAGAGATTTCTCACAAACTTTGCAAGCTGAGGTGTAGTGTATGGATTGTTAGTGTCATGCTATCTTGGAAGCAATCATATTTCTATTTCTTTACTTTGTATTAATGCCTGCCACATAGAGATTCATTCTACCTTTTGCAGGAGTTGCAATTGTATTTCTTGTCTATAACTATACTCAGAAGGAAGTATTAAAATGGATTTAAGTGGAATATTTTAAAATACAGAATTATCAGGGTTTATCTTTTCCTGCATTATATGTAACTCTTTAAAAGAGACAACTATTACAGAGATTCATTCCTGATCAAAGAAACCACATGCCCCAAATGCATGCTTTCTAAGAAACAATGTCAAGGGATTGAATTGGAAAACTTAATTTGATTAATGATCTTGAGTATATTTCATGAGCGAAGCACAAGTTCTTCTAGTCCTTGTACACCTAAAGGCTGAAATGGCAATATTATTATAAGCCTATGGGAATTTGTCACCCAAAACTATTTGGAATTCAATCTAAGTTGGGAATGCAATGTTTTTAAAATCTCTTTAGTGTTGAACAAGATGTGGTTCCTGAATTCAGTCAAAGGGTAATTTTCATTTTTCTTGTACTTATGTTAGGAAATAGTCATGGCTGATGGATAAGTATACAGAGAGGAAAAAAGATGTGTTCAGAGACAAAACTAAGTTAGGAGTAACAGTTTTCTCTCAGCCATAACAGTCAGCAATTTCTTCTTCACATTAATCTTGGTTGCAAGTTCTCATATGATTGTAAAGACCAGCTTTAGAGAAGTGCTTCTACTATACTAGGCAACAAGCATGAAGTTTACCAGAAGATTTTTCTTGCTTACATTTTCTCTGGGGTCTCTTTTATCATCAAGATAGTATAAAATGTTTCATCTATAAATAGAAGTTCTTAAATCTTATTTTATCCCTTTTTTTTCTGTCATATCATCATGCTTCCATGTGTCATTGGAAATTCTGAGATTTACCTTTGCTTTTAAGCAGCTCTTACATCCTTTACATTACTTATTGTAAAAAGCAAGTTAATTTTCCCCATGGAATATTTTCTTAAGAGCCTTTGAATCAGATTTTTTCATTAGATAATTAGCATACATCAGTAAATTATGGCTTCTATAGCTGGTATGTTTGCTTTTTGTAAAAATTACATTATTTAGTATTATACACCACTAATGAATTGTCATGATATTTCTGAAGCGCTTTCTTGGTGGACTGGGAAGAAGAAAAAGGAAGAAGGCCAGATATGTGCAGTGGTGAATTAAACTAAAGCTGTATCCATATCAACAACAAAATATTCATACTCATAAAATTAACAGAAACTAAGTTTAATATATAAGGAAAATATGAATTTGGAGTGGATCCCAAGCTGAATTTTCTAAACATCTGAGGTCTCAATTTAAGGTTCACATTTAACTTTAGAGAAAATGGAAATTCTGCAATGCAGCTTAATTCGAGAATAAAATTCAGTTTCAAACCTGAAGGGATTCAATATATTCAGGTACCATTAAACCATCGTTGTTTTCTGTAGTTATGATCAGGAATCATGTGCTCCACATATGCTTCAAAATTAAATAAAGACATAGAATTAAGATTTAACGTAAATAGATTTTAAGAACTGACATTGAAAAAAGAAATACATGCAGGTCAATATATATTTTTAATCCTATATATTTCAAGCTAAACAAAGACAGACCTCAATTCAATTAGCACATTAAAAACATTTGTTATAGCACACTGTGCTTCAAATATAAGTAGGTACTGCAATTTTGTCTGAACAAATGGTAGTCTAAAACATTCAGGGTCAGCAGAAGAGAGGTGATGAGGGGAAGNTGCAAATGAAACACTATCTTAGAAAGAGACTGTAAAATTATGTATTACTGAATGGATAGACAAAGGAAAATGACAAGGATGGATTTTAATGAACTGGAAGAAATTGTTCTGATATGGCTTTCAGCTGCAGGTGAGTCTCAGAGCAGTCAAGGTTAATAGTGATAATATCAGGCACAACTGAACCAAATGAAAGACAGGAAGAAACAACTAGCATGTCAGAGATCAGATTTGGTAAAGCTACTTCAAAATTTGGAGGAAGACCAGAAAAATGGGGACTGTTTTAGGAAAAAGTATAAATTAATGCAAACATTTGTGAAGTCATAAATATGAAGTCAGAAGTAATCATTTCACTGCATGGTGTGACTTCCTTCACAGTTCAGCCTATGAACTTCAGTGTTTTGCACCTGTTCTGAACTCCTGACTGGAAGAATAGTAAATTTAAATAATGCTTTCCATCAAAACATTTACATATTTGATAAGCAGCACTGATTTAAAAATACACTTTTATGAGGTAACAAAAATGTTCAGACATATAGATACACTTCCAGGTAATCACTAGCTGCAACCTGAGTCCATTTGCCCTTTTGTACTCCTTTGCTGTACTTTTTTCTGAAAGCAACACTCACAGCTTGCAATGCAGTTTTTGGCTACACCTACCAGTTAGCCTGTTGACACGATTTTGCCCCCTTGGTCATCAAAACTGAGCTCTCATGTGGGTCATATTGCCCCTGTTTCCTTAGCATGGAAACAGGAATGAAACAAAGTGCAGAAGAGCCAGAACGCTTCAAGTTTTACCTGATACAAAGGCATTAAGCAATCAAGGCAAACAGTGCTCAAGTCACAGCACCATAAATAACTC